>PVIH01002935.1:16159-174003 GCA_004025045.1 Sigmodon hispidus
CCCTACCTCCCTCAGTTGACTCTCTCTGACGTGCCTCTGCAGACCTGCCTAGGGTGTCTCGGAGTTGATTTCAGAATTCTCAGGTTGACAACTCAGATTTACCACCAAACACACCCCCAGAAGCCCTAATGCTCCAGTCTCTGGCTGGCCACAGCCTCATTTTCAGTGGTGGTGAGATAGATCTCCATAGGTCAGTATGAAGAGCAAGAGGCTGGCAGTCAGGAGGCCAAGGACCAGGCCTTAACATCCAGTTATCAAGGATAAAGGAACCTGGGCGGGAGAGTCAGCGGTTAAAAGCACTGGCTGGTCTGTTCTTCCAGGCCTGGATTAGATTCCTAGCACCCATATGGTGGCAGTTCCAGGAGATCCAGCACACTCTACTGGCCTCTGTGGGCAGGTATGTGGTATATAGATGTAAATGTGGTGCCAAGATGTAGTTAAATCTTTCCAAAAAGTAAGTACACCATGTTTCTGAGCACTGCACCAGTGCTCGGACCTGAGGCATGGTGTACAGTTTCTATATTTAGAGAGGTAGAACTAAGTGCTTGTCCCAACAGCAAAAAAACCCAATTTCGGTTCTTTAACCATCAGTGAGGAAATTTTTTCATTTGCCACATACTCAAAAAGAAACAGCAAGAAAGAAAAAGTCATATCCTGGGATTGGCCCACTAGGGCAGCTACCCAAGGGCCCTGGGGAGTATCTGGAGGGCCTCACCTCTGCCAGAGACCTCCTGAGGTAACCTTTCCGGAGTCCTGCCTTTGAGCTCCTAAATGTCTTCAAATGGCTGATCAGCCACAGGGCAATGAAAGTCTGGGTTTGTTCTGGCAAGACAGAGAAGAGGAGGTGATCCAACAGTTAGGGGTCTGCTCAGGCTCCCACACTGGAAACCACATGACTCTGGAAGGATCATAAAACTAGGGTTTTCACAGACCAATGCCATCATGGCCAGATAGGCTGAGTTTCACATGCACAATTTCTGTGGACCCTGAACCATCAAGAACTCCAGTAGCTGGAGGTTCCAGTAATAACCGAATTTATTAATTATAGCGCATTGTTTCAGGGGCTCACACACAGGACAACATGGCTGCTGAGAGTGTCATTTGATTGGTGACAACATAGGACCACACAAGGCTGGCCTTAAATTGTCTCCCCCTACCCCCTCGGTTCCCCCATTCCCTTCTTATTTATTTAGTATTGTGCATGCATGTGTGAGGACAGTGCATGGCTGTGGCATGTGTATAGAGGTCAGAGAATAACTTTCAGGAGTTATTGAAGCAGGGTCTGTCCTGTTCCTGTTCTTGCCCAGCACACTCCAGGTTGGCTCCAGAAGTGTCACTTCTCTACTCTGTAAGCACCATAGGATGATGGATGGACATCACCACACTAGCTGGAGTTTATCTGGGGGGCACTGGCCTATTAAGCCATCTCCTCTGCCTTCTTTCTTTGCTGGTCTGGTATTTGCTAATAGCCCATGATCTTCCTCCCTCAGTTTCTCAGGTAGTGGGATTACTGGACCCGGCTTTCAGTTCCTTTCTATTTACTACACTTGGCTGAGGCAAAGGGGTGGCCAAAGACCTCCATCTCCATCTTCAATCATTCTCTAAATCACCTGTTAAATAAAGTCAAGGTCAGTGGCAATGGGAATGGAGACCCTTCCGGAGACATACCCAGCCTGCCATGGGTATCCTGTTGCAGTTTGGGCACCATCTGAGTGTCCTTTTATATGGTAGTTGGACCGTAGGATCACTGGCTGGAGAGATGGCTCAGCGGTTAAGAGCACTGACTGTTCTAACAGAGGACCTGAGTTCGATTCCCAGCATCCACATGGCAGCTAATGACTGTCTCTAATTCC
This sequence comes from Sigmodon hispidus, assembly GCA_004025045.1. Classification (NCBI taxonomy): domain Eukaryota; kingdom Metazoa; phylum Chordata; class Mammalia; order Rodentia; family Cricetidae; genus Sigmodon; species Sigmodon hispidus. Next base: position 18,013 of record PVIH01002935.1, read on the forward strand.
AAGATCTGACACCCTTACACAGCCATACATGCAGGCAAAATACCAGTTCATAAAAAATAAAATAAAAAAAAAGAACACTGGCTGCCCTTCCAGAGGACCTGAGTTTAATTCCCAGCAGCTATGTGCTTATAGGAGAGCCAATGTCCTTTTCTGGTTTTCCTGTGCATCAGGCATGCATGTAGTACGTAGACTTAACACTCATTCACATAAAATAAGTACATTTTTATTTAAATTTTTGAGACAGGGTCTTTATATATAGGCTTGAATGTCCTATTAAATAATTTTGTTGTTGTTTTTGTTTATTGAGACACGGTTTCTCTTGTATAGCCCTAGCTATCCTGAAACTCACTCTGTAGACCAAGCTGGCTGTGAACTCACAGAGAACTAACTGCCTGCCTTTACTTCCCAAGTGCTGGGATTAAAGGCATGTGCCACCACCACTGGCTGGAGAAATTTTTCATGAGGCTAGGAAGATGGCTCACTGGTTAAGAGCATCACAGCTCCTTGGTTAGGGGTGGCATTTTGTGGCCAATCTGACTTGAACCTGTACAGGTCTCATACGCCTATCAGTCCTGTTGCATCTGGGAACATTGTTTCTTTGGAGTCATCCACCACCTTTGGCTTTTATAATCTGTTCACCTCCTCTTCCGTGTTGGTCCCTGAACCTTGAGAGGGGTTTGCTAAAGACACCCCTTAGGGCTTAGTGTTTCACTCTGCATACTGACCACGTGCAGAGCTCTTGCTAATTACCATCTCCTTGGAGAGGAAGCTTCTCTGATGAGGGCTGAGCATGCTCTGAGCTGGATCCCAGCACAGTGTGGTAGCTGTGGGGTCCTGGTAGAGAGAAGTTTTGTGGGTTGGAGGTGTCACAAAGTACTGGAAATGGGCTAGAAGGAAAGGCTGAAAGGAACTGCCAGCCAGGAAGAACTAGGGAGACCACAGATCTGCCCATGTTTTAAAAATTTAAGAGGGTGGAAAGGAACCAGCCATAGTTTCTAGCACAGGGAGGGTCCTTGGAAAGAGACAAGGGTGAGGTGAGGTCATTTGAATGGTGGCTTTATAAGGGGAGACTAGCAGGGACATGCAAGCTTCCTGGTGTTAGTCACCACACACCACCTTTTGACACTTTGGAACTCTGTGAGTAAGGTCAACACTAAATGTGACCCTTCACCTCACATCTCCATAGTGGGGAACCAGCATAAACCTCTTTTTATGTTAAAACTTTTATAACCTGTGGTGTGCTCTTTGCAATAGAAAATGGACTGACCCTTGGGCTGGAAAGGTGGCTCAGCGGTTAAGAGCACTGACTTCTTTCAGAGGTCCTGAGTTCAATTCCCAGAAGCCATGGTGCTTCACAATCATCTATGATGATGTATGTATGGTACCCTCTTCTGTACACTGTATACATAATAAATAAATCTTTAAAAAAAAAAAAGAAAAGAAAATGGACTGACCCACTGTTCTCAAGGAAACTCCTGGTCACATTCACTCAAGTGACCGATGTCCCAGCCCAGGCAGAACCTCCTAAAAATGGCACTTCACTGTGAAACCCGATCAAGAGAGCTTTGGTGTGGGTGGGACCCATTCCTCCATTCAGGTTTTGTGTATGTGTGTGTATTTGTGTGTATACACACCACATATGTACAAGAGATTGAATTCAGGAGAACTATGAAGATTTCAGAACTTAACTCAGTGACAAGAACCTTTAACCTCTGAGCCATTTAATTTTAAATGTGACAAACCTTCCTAAATTTTTACCTGTGGGTCAACTCAGAGACAATGACCTTCCACTCGCCAGTGCTTGTGGGAGAAAATGTGAGTCTTTAAACTGTATATCTTCATAGGCCTGGTACCCATGACAGTTGGGATTCATTTGCACCCCAATGGTCTGCAGGATTCTTCATTAGGACCCAAAGTGAGAGCTACATCTAACCTCCAAACGCACAAACACACACATCCACATAGGAGCACAGCTGAGGGGTCACAAAGTCATCAGTCCTTCCTGAAGTGTATAGTATGTTCTATTTATTTCTTTATTTTTAAGATGCTGATCACCCACTCAACCAACTGATCATCTGTGAGCAGGGGGAAGCTTGCAGTTTGGAAATCAGTGTGGATGGTGAGGAGCTGGGGCAGTTGGGACACTTTCCCATAACTGGACTGAAGGTCTGTGGATCAGAAGTTTCTCAGAGGTGCTTTTGAGTGAATAGATGACAGTCAGCCTGTCAGTGTGGCAGAGCAAAGGGTAAGACATCTCCTAGCCACACCCCAGAGATGAGGCGCCATCTTTCAAGTTAACTGTGATCTTGTCTACCGTGGTGGAGACAAAGTTACTGTAAAGTTAATACCATCCTTCCCTCCTAGGGAAACTAGACTGGTCCCATTGCGGTTTCCAGAAGCTACCAGTGCAGGCCTGGTAGAGATAGGTGTGGTAACTGCAGGGTCCTTACCAGTGAGGGCTTCCCCTCACAGCTCCCAAGGGGCAGGGTGGGGCTCACCGGCGTATTTCCGCTGTGCAGGAGGGGAAACCCGGGCTCTGGGAGATCAAGTGCCTTCGTGTAAGATCTCACTGTTGTTCATGATTTGACTTCTGCTTTCTCATCCTACTCTAGAAATCTTCTGTTCCACTCTTCATTTGCTTCTCTGTTGCTGTGTTAAAACACCAACCGAAACCACTTTGGAGAGGAAAAGGTTCACTTGGCTCCCGTTTTCCCGTCCTTGGAGGAAGTCAGGGGAGGATCTCACAGCAGGAACCTGGAGGCAGAAATCAGAGACTGTGGAAGAATGTTGCTTACTGACTTACTCAGACACCTTTTTTATACAGCCCAGGCCCACTTGCCAGGGATGGGTCTGCCCACAGTGGGCTGTGCCCTCTCATGTCAATCAGCAACCAGGAAAAGACCTCATACACATGTCCACTGGCCAGTCTGATGGAGGCAATTCCCCAGCTGAGATTCCCTTTTCCCAAATCTGTCTGGGCTGTGTAACAAGAACTAATTAGCACTTCCATCTTTTAAAGGAAACACTTTATTGTGACGTTCTGGAGTCTTTAGCAAGAGAAATGTGGCTTGGTGGGCATGGTTGCAAAAACATGTAATCCCAGCACTCAGGAGGTAGAGGTAGGTGAATCTCTGTGAGTTGTGTGAAGCTGGCAGGACCAGCATCCCAGAGTATGCTAAGCAAAGGCAGAAACAAAGGATCATAGCCAGGCAGTGATGGCACATCTTTTAGGCAGAGGCAGGTGGATCTCTGTGAGTTTGGGGCTAGCCTGATCTACAGAGTGAATTGTGGGACAGCCAGGACCATCATACAGGGAAACCCTGTCTTGAAAAACAAAAACAAACAAATTCTACTTCAACAAGGTAGGAAACAAGATCTGGTTCTTGAAAGTTGACCTCTGACCTCTACATGTGCACCATAACTCATTCCATATGCAAGAGGCCTGGGGACATTGAGTCAGAGGTGTAGCCTGGGAGAAAGGCTCTGAGGTGCCAGCCAGCCTGAATCCTCCCAGGTGGGCAAGAGGAGAAAATTACAGGATCCTCTCCCACTTCCTGGGATCAGCTTGGTAAAGGCTGCCCAGCCAACTGGACCATAGCAGAATTCTTTGGCTTATGGGCTCTGTATTCAGGACTCTAGATCTCTGTCCACAGTTTCTTTCTCCTTCAGCTCCTTTTAAACTGGCACAGAGGTCTCTGGGACATTGGAGCTGAAACTGAAAACATAACAAGCGTATCTAACATGCATGAGGCTTTGGGCTCAGTCTCATCATCTCCGAAAACAAAACAGAAGATACTTCACAAAATAGGAGCATAAGGCCTGCCACCGAGCATCCACTATGAGTTTGAGAAGCCTGTAGGCCAACTTCATTTCTCTTCCTCTGGCTTAAAGGAAAGGCCCAAGGGTTTCCAGTGTTTAGATCCATGTCTGTGTGTCCCTCTGCAGTTGCTCTGTCCTCCAGTTGCCACGTACCACAGCTAAGGTCTTGTAATGGCAGGCAGGGATGTGTCATTATTGTTCCAGTTTGCTGTGTGTATTTACTGAACGGGGGAAGAGTCTAAGGCCAACTGAGTGGACTACAAGTTGTTATTTAAACTTAACACCGCGTCCCATCTTGAGGGAAGACCAAAGGCCTGTCTATGACCTGCAAGGTCCTGCATCCCTGCTCCTCCCCCCTCCTCTCTTTCCCGGAGCCTCCCTCACTCCTGGCTGCCTCCCCGAATGCTCACAGACCTCAAGGTCTCTGCTTTCCCCGCTACCATCCCAGGGCATCTTGGCCTTTCTTCTCGATCTGTCGTTCCTACCTGCCCCTGCCCTGACTCTTGCTCAGGCCTCCTTTCTCCTTTCTTCCCTCAGTTTCTCTTGTTATAGATCCATTTTGATTGGTTTATTTTCATTTCTACCCACTAGAAGGTAAGTCCAAAGGAATGGACACTTTCTTGGCTTTGAGATGCAGGACCCGACAGGGGTGCTGGGCAAGCAGGCATTAACAGACTACCTTAGGGAGCGAGGAAAAGCAGAAAGGGGCCTCCATCTGCAGCCGTGTGGTATTCGAGCTGGGAAGATGAGTGTCCCATTGTCCTGTGTTTGCAGGGAGATGGAGTATTGTAGAATTAGAATGATTCTTGCCATTTCTAGATGTTTCTTTTCCTTTTTTCCCCCTGGGCTTGGTGTGGATGCAGTGGCTCCTCCCTCCTCACTTCCTTGGCTGCTGCTGTGTGGGAGGGGCTGTGCCTTCCACCGTTTCAGCAGCCATTGGCTTTTGTTTGCTAAGGGCTTCTGGAAAGTCAAAGGAACCAGCGTGAGGCTGTGGGCTGGGGAGGGGACCAGCAGTGACAGAAGGAGAGCTTAAGGAAGGCATCGGGCTGGTGTTGCTATGTGGGGCCTGCACATCCCACCCCTGCTTCCCAAACATCCACTGAAGGAGAGTGGTGGTGGGGAATCTATCTTCAGAGAGTACTGAAGACAGAGGCCGGTATAGGGCCTGTCTGTGTGTGTGTGTGTGTGTGTGTGTGTGTGCCGCATGCACGCCGACAGAGAGAGAGAGTCAGAGTCAGATCTACCAGGTGGAAACGGGCTACATTAGGACTCTCATTCCGTTGTACAGTTTCAGGCAAGTGTTTGAGATGGCACAGATGGCATGTGTATATGTGCATCTGTGCACACATGAATCCTGGGATGGATCCCTTAAATTCGGACTCCTTTGTTTCCTGATTGGCCCACAGGAATGAGGAAAAAAAAAAAAAAAGAGCTTTTTATGTGGCTGCTTTTCCAGCCTCCTACTTCCCTCCCCATCTCCTCAGCACCCTAGACCTGGGAATGCGCTTTCTCACCCCTAGGCCTAGCCTCTGTCTCCTTTATCACCTGTCCTAATTGGGGAAGGCCGACTGCAGCCAGCTTCTTTGATGGCGCAACTCTTCTGTGCAGGAGTCCACTTAAGGGCAGGACTGGGCAGGGATGGGGTGCTGTGTTTCCTCAAAGCTGGGACCCCCTTCTACTACCATCAGCATCTTTTAGTCTAAAGTGGTGTTTTGGACTTGTGGTCACGAATCTTCAATAAATTGAAAGGGTCTTTGTAGTGGGATTATGCTGGTAATGTAAATATTTGTCCCGCCTATGGGTTTAATAAAAGCTGATTGGCCAAAGGCAAACAGGAAGTGTGGGCGGGGCTACCAGGCTAAGAAAACTTGGGAACATCTCAGAGCAGACATAGATGCCAGACACAGATGCCACAGAGATGTAATGGAGACATGATGATGAGACGGCAGCAGACACAGAGGAAAGAAGCTGAAATGCTGCTCTGAGAAAAGGTACCGAGCTACATGGTTGAACAAGATGGGCTGAGTTCAGATGAAGGAGCTAGCAAATTATATGTCTGGGCCCTAGATCAATCAACGTAAAAGTAATATAAGCCTGTGTGTGATTATTTGAGGCTAAGCGAGGCAGAGAGTGAGACTAAACCTTTGGTCCAGGCCTGGAAATCCGGGCCAGAACCTTTTACAACAGGTCTCGAACAGCATTAAAAGTAAATAGGAAGCCTCTGAGATGGCTCAGTGGGTCAAGGTCCTTGGCTCCAAGCCTTTTGAGCTGCGTTTGATCACCAGGACTTACATAGCGGAGGGGAAGAACTGACTTGCAGATCGCCCTGATCTGACCTCCACAGGTGTGTCTTGACACATACGCCCCACTTCAAATATAATAAATAAATAAGTAAGCATACTAAAAATAACTAGTAGACGCTGACTATGGTGGAGGACGTCTGCGGGTCAGAGGCAGAGGCGGGGGGGTGGGGTGGGGGGGGGGGGGTAGGGGGTTAGGAGTCTGAGGCCAGCCTGGGTTACTGGAGACCCCATCCAATGGGAAAAGGGGACACTGGGCTCCAGTGAGACCCAATAGCCTGGAATTGTAGCATTTGGGAAGGTGACGTAGGAGAATTTCAAGTTTGATGCTAGCTGGGACTACATAGCATAGCACCCTGTATTAAAATTAATAAGTAGACAGGGCTAGCGAGTTGGCTCAGTAGGTAAGGGTGCTTGCTGTCAAACTGGACAAACTGAGTTCTGTCCCAGAGATATCACAGGGCGGAAGGAGAGAGCTGAGTTTTTCAGGTTTTCTTCTGACCTTTATACTGTCATGGCATGTCTATGCATGTGCCACTTGTGTGCATCACACACACACACACACACACACACACACACACACACACACACACACTGAATACATAAGTAATTAGAATCATCTAAAAAACGAATGGAACAAAAATATCACAGCACATTACCTGTTTGGGACTGAGTATTGATGTGTATGTGGGCATGTGCGTATTCAACAGGTTTGGAACCTACATGCTGGGAACCCTTGCCACAACTCTAATTTTGTCCAGTTTCCCTTCTTTGGTAGTATTTAATGTGTTTTAAAGGGCGAATTGTCCGCTTACTTCAGCCCACGGGGGTAGGTGGCTTGTGTTCTGGGAGCTGTCATTTGAGGAGGCGCTGAGGGGGTGCTGATGACACCTGCTCAAGGGCCTGAAGCCCCTAACAATGAATGCTTTTCCTCTGAGGACAGCAGATAGGAGCGGCTTTCTGGGCGGCTGCACTTGGGTGAGTCATCTCGAGAACTGCATGCATGTCTCCCTAAAATGCAGCAAACAGAACATGTCAGGCCACATGAATTCCTGAGAGAAATTTCTTTGTCCGGAAACAATGTGAGCGTGTTGTTCAGCGTTGCCATAGGGAACAGCCAGTTTTGCTTTTGAAATGCCCAGAGGAGAGCGCTCTGATTGGTTCTCCGTAGTGCTCATCACTTCTGCCCAGCAACCGGCACTGCAGCGTCCAGAACACCCGCCCCCAAAGCCGTGGCCCTGTTTGGGGCAAACTTCTTCATGCTGTCAGCTCTGGTTCCCCAAAGCAGAGGTCTGGAGCTGCTGAATAGGAGAAGGCCTTGGGGTGGCGAGAGAGAGAGAGAGGGAGAGAGAGAGAGAGAGAGAGGGAGAGAGAGAGAGGGAGAGAGAGAGAGAGAGAGAGAGACACGGCCAGGAGCTCGGCTCACCTGCAGAGGGCTCCACGCTGGTGGACTCGACCTACTCATTCTGAACGAGCCTTACTAGCGCCCTGGCAGAGAATAAAAGGAGTCAGGCAGCCGTAGGAAGCCCCACGCACAGGCCTTTGTACCTTCTGCCTTGTGGCTTATTTGAAAAGAATCCAAATAGTGCAGCCTAGAGAGGAGGGCCTTTCCTTGTGCGGGCAGCGGAAAGCATGGAGAAGCTCAGGCACCAAGGCACAAGTCTGCGCCCCGGACAGGGCTGGGGACATGCCACGAGGCCTTAGAGCACAGGTGTCGGAGCCAGGGCCACCCCGAGCCTTCTGGGTCATTAAAGACAGCCATGAGATGAGGGGAAAGGGAGGCCCATGGGACCTGGGTCTGCAGTGGGCTCCAGAGTCCACTCTGGTAGGATTGTTGCCCTGGCATAACCCTCCATCCAGCCTCATGCCTGAACTCAGAAGCATGGCCTTGTGGCCCAGGTGGGGGCGCCACTGGCCTAGCTGAGTCGGACGAGCAAGGTCTGCTGCTGTCTGGGCTCTGCTACAGGCACCTGTTGGCTAATGCTACCAGGGGTGTCCTGTCAGACTCTCTAGGCTTCTAGAACATTCTACGAGGTAAGCTGGACAGATAACGCTGAACTTCCTGCCTTTGTTCACTGCAGAGCACATGGAGGGCATCGCCAGGCTGGTCACACTGCTCTCAGCTTCGGCCTAGGGCATCCTATGAGCTTTTGTGAGAAGGGAAGTGTGCCTCTTTGCACGGTGGCCTGGACTTCCTAAGGACAGACTCTCAGTTGCTCCCATCTTGCTATGGCACTAGGGACCATCTGGGGGAGCCCTGCGAGCCCTCAGTGACCATGAGACAGCAGGACGAAGCCCCTGGAGAAATGGGCATCCCTGGCCTAGAGAGGTGCCCAGGGCAGACTGGCCACCCTGTGCACACTGGGCCAGTCCGGTTTCCTGGGTGGGTGGGTAGAGGGAGCCAAGGAGGAACTGTGCTGAACCTCTGAGAGCTGGGTCAGATGGTGCCAGAGCCGCCGGAGAGAGGCATGCGAGGGACACGCGTGGAGGCGGCGTGTCTGCGCACCGATGTCAGGACGCTCTGTCGGGGAAGATGTCCACGCTCGGAGCCAACTCTGCACGTGTGTGTCAGCGGGTGCCCGCGATCAGGTGTCTTCTACAGGTGTGACGAGTGGGCGAGTGTGTCGGGGCGGCGGGCGCGAGGAACCCTTCCCGGGCTAACTCTACTCCACTGGCCTTTTGACTCGGAAAAGACCGGGACGCGGGGCGGGGCGGGAGGGCGCAAGCGCGCGCGCACGCGCGGGCTCTCCGAGAGGCCCGGGCCCCCGAGGGCCTCCTGCGAGCGCGCGCCGCCGTTGCTAAGGCCTGCGGCGGGCGCGGGGCCGAGGGTCCCTAGCAACGGGCGCGGGCGCGCGCCAGCCGGGGCCGGGGGGGGGGGGGGGGGGGGGGGGGGGGGGGGGGGGGGGGGGGGGGGGGGGGGGGGGGGGGGGGGGGGGGCGCGCGCGGGGGGCGGGGGCGGGCGCGCTGGGGCGCGCGCTGGCGGCCCGCGGGGATTTCCAGCGCGCGAGAGGAAGTGCCAGCGCGAGGGTGCGTGAGGCGGCGCGGCCGGCGGCCGCCGCGTGCGCGAGCCGGGTTGCAGCCCAGCAGGGACTTTCCAGCCGGCGGCGGCGGCGGCGGCGGCGGCCGCCGGCCCTTCCCCGCCCCCCGACATGGGGCTGCCCGGGGAGCTGGACGCTGCAGACGACGGCGGAGGATGCGCGCGGCGCCCCTGAGTCGGCTGAGCCGGCGAGCCGCGGGGTAAGGTCGGCAGGCCGGGGCGGCGGGGCGGCGGCCCGGGGTCCGGAGGGTCCTGCGCAGCCAGGCCCGGCCTCGTCACCGTCTGCGGTGCGGCCCGTCCGCCGCCCCAACTTTGGAAAGTTTGTGTGGCCGGCTCCGGGCCCGAGGCGCCGGCGCTTCAGGCAGACGGGGCAGCCAGGCCTGGCGCCCTAGGTGCCTGCCCCGAGGGGTGCTGAGCCGTCAGCATCTCAGAGGCCCGGGGCTTTGGCGCGGTCCGGAACGGCAGAGTCGAGGTGCCCGCATAGATGAGCGTGCTCGCCCCGGCTGGTGGAGGTGGGTTTTTGGGCCATTATTTAAAAGTTTATACTGAGTCATTGCTCTGCAGATGAATGACTGATTCATAGTCGGAGAGCTGCAGAGAGGCTGGAAGGCAGGCAGTTCTGCGATCCAGCTGGGGCCGAATGCACACCTTCCACCTTCGATTAACACCAAAGGTCAGAGTGGGCTCTCCATAAAAACCGTTCCTGCCGCGGGGCTTTGCGGGGTCTGGAGGCGCCAGGCTATGCTCTCGTTTTCGCCACGTTTCCACACTGTCATCAGCCCCCGGCTGGGGATTCGAGTTTCAGGATTAGACATTTAGAGAGAATTCTGTGTGGAAAATTCTTTATCTTTAATTTGAAACGGCAGCAAAATGCAAATGGGTGAAGTGCCGTGGACGTGCTCTGAAATCTAAGAAGCATTCAGACTAATGATCGGTTGAAGGAACTGATTTTATTATCACTGCTTTTGTACTGAGCTTTGACTCAGTTTTGAGAATGAAATAGAAGGGTGTGTGTGTGTGTGTGTGTGTTTGTTTGTATGTAGCCTCCATTTGTGTGGAGTCTTAAAGGATATATCGAGTGTTGTATTGGCGTCTTAATTTACATTCACAGCATACAACTGAAGAGGAGCCGTAATTTTTTTTTTGGGGGGGTAGCATTTTTGTGTGTGTTTGTGACTAGATGCACAAGTGAAATCTTTGGGAATGCTGTTTTGTGTTGTCTGTAAAATACTTATGTGTAGAAATGTCCAGGTGGACCTTCAGTCTTCTGGTGCTTTTCAGTTCTTGGAACATGGCCTGTTGAAGATACTGCATCATTGTAGGGTGTCTGGCAAAATAGTGTACAGCGTCCTTTATTCAGAGGAAAGGAACTGTTTCCCTTTTCGCCATATTGTGACATCTTAAATATTAGTCTTAGAGAATTAGTCTGAAGGTGAAAATTCTCTGGCCAAAGCAAATTGAAGTATGAAAACTGGGAAATCTATCACAGCAGTCAGGAATCCCTGTTAGTAGGTGCTGGGGATGCCGATGCAGATGGACCTTGGGTTCCAGCCTTGCTGGCTGGCTCAGATAAGACCTCATTACAGACAAGCTTTAAGATGTAAGGTGTCTCACCCAGACACCTCTGTTTCAGCTGTCACAATGCAGAAGCCAGGGAAGCAGAGAGTTGGCCAGGGAGAATTTCAGCATTTTTAAACCAAGACATTAATGTGAATTTTTCTGTGAGGGAAAAGAAGACCAATTATTTTTCTTGTCTATTATCCATTCTTTTTGGAATTAATAAGTTGGCCTTGGTATGAAGGCTGCTGAGACATTCCTTTGGAGACAGGCAGTAGTCAGTTGTTTCTGTTACTCTTGATGGTGCTCTGAAGAAAGTCCTTCATTTAACTGGATGCTTCTTCTTGTCCCTATGTTTGGGATTTTTTTCTAAACACTTCTGCTAGAATCCCTTAGAGCTTTTCAGTGAGTAAATCAAGAAGGACTTTCTGGGGTATTGTCAGGATAGATATGCTAATAAGCCAAAAAGATGAGCATGATTTATCATTCCCTTAAAATCTTTTTTTGTAATGCTGAAACTACACCTCCGGAGAGATGAAACTGTCACTGTGGTGTTGCAAGCCTGAGCTAGCTCACACACACAAAGGAAATTGCATTAAATTTGCCCATCTTTGTTTTCTCGTCTTGTATAGTAAGACTGCAAAGAGCAAATGAGCTAACCTATCAAATATTATGCAATAGCTCAATTTCTTCTCAGTGGCCAATTTCAGAATTATTAATGGAGAAGTCTCATGACCCAAGGCTTTAGCATGATTTATGGGATCAGAACCCCTGTGTGCATCTTTGCAAGTATTTACAGGAGAAAAATAGTTTTTGTTGATGTTTGTGTTTGTATATGTTCATTACATTCCAGATAGAGAGGGAAGCTGAGAAGAGAGCTAAAGTGAGGGAGGAGGTGAGGCCAGAGGATTTGGAAGGTGACCATAGAGCGGCAGCCGAGGCCTGAGTATGGCATGGTGCTTAGGCTTGGAGCTAGAGTGAGGGAGGCCTAGAGGCCTGCAGGCAGGAAGGCAGTAGACAGAGGTAGCTGGGGATTGGTGTGGTCCAAAGGTGCTAGTAAAAGAAGAAAGTTTAATTTTAAAAAGAAAAGTATAGAAGAAAACATTAAATTTATTTGTGTAATTTCTGTGGTTAATTAATAAAAATATAAAATACCTTTTTATTTTAGAAAGCCTTTTTTGTTTTGCATATTGCATTCCAGGAAAGAATTAGCATGAGAGGCCAGTCTAGGATGAAGAAGGTGAGGTTCCAGTCCAACATAGAACCTTATTTGGTGACACTTGTTGGTGCTTACAGACTTGGGGTCAGCTGAGAGGGAGTGGGATGTCATTAGTGCAGGTGCTGTTGGCTCTTCCCGGAGTCAGGTTGGCATTCATGCTGCATTCAGACATGCATGTTATTAACCTGGACTTGTGAGTCTCTTTTGCTCATTTAATTAACATTCAGTTAATGTGCCCTGAGTTTCCATAATCTAGTTACTATGCCAGAATGAGTGAGACATGGCATCTGCTTTAAAGGGCGTGATGTGTAAAAATGTGGGGCATCTGGGTCCCTCCCTGTGCACAGTGAAGGGCAGGGCCAGAAACCACCTAAGATTTGACTCTGTGACACCTGGACAAGAACTTTTCAAAAGAAGAGTGAAGAAAAACCAAGTCGCCATCTCACCCACCAAGAGTTGACTTTCCTTCCCTCCTGTGTAAGATGAGACCTGTTGCTCCCTGCTGGTATACATACGTGATGCTGGTAGTGCTGCTAGTCAGTTTTCCAGATGTTATATTTTCATATTGCCTTCCAGCTCTTTCAGGCTTTTGTGTGATGTGGAGCTGAAATAGTCTGGCTGTCTCTGACTGAAGAACATGGTTAATGCAAGGTGATAGAACAATGGCATCAGTTTGGGCCATAGTACATTGTTGTGCCTGCTGTTTCTCTCTGTAGGTCAGTGGTTCTCAGCCTTCCTTATGCTGTGATCCTTTAATACAGTTCTTCATGTCACACTGACCCCAACCATAAAATTACTTTGTTGAAGTAACATAAAAATATGTTACTTTATATCTAATTTTGCTACTTTACAAATTGTAATTAAATATCTGATATGCTACCTACAAGGGGTTGAAACCCACATGTTGAGAATCATTGTTGCAGGTAGAAATTTTCAAAAAGCTGTGGTGGTGGTGGGAAATATAAAACACACTTCTCCCAAACCCTTCACTCTGGTCCTTACCAATGGACTTGAAATGTTTTAATTCTCAAGAAATGAAATATTGTACCCTGTGTTTTATTTTTTAAAAAATATTTTATTGTTATTTTGTGTGTGTGTGTGTGTGTGTGTGTCACACTTTGAGCAGGCATGTAGTGATCAGGACAACTTTGTGGAGTCAGTTCTGGTCTTGTAACCACATGGGTTCTGTTGATTGAGTTCAGGTGATCACATTTAAATCTTTCGATGGCAAACATCTTAACCCACTGAGCTGTCTAACAGTCTCCAATGTTTCATTTCATGATTTGATTTTTCAAAGGTTTTTAACCATTTGAAAATTAACGAGAGGGTTGGTAAGATGGCTCAGCAGGTAAGGGTGCTTGCCAACAAAGCCTCATGACTTGAGTTTGATTCCTGGAACTCACGGTCAAAGGAAAGAGTTGGTGGAAGGACAGAACTGACTTGCCATCTGACCTCCACATATGTGCTTCTCACCCTCACACAAAAATAGAAAGGAAAAAAAATGAATTGGAGGCTATTTTACTAAAAAAGAAATCAAGGACTGCTGTTCTGATTTCTCAATTTCCTCTCCAATTTAAACACTGATTATACACCCAGACCATAATGCCATATTAATGAGAAGTTTGACATCTTTTAAGTGTCGAGAAAGGCTAGGTTGAACAACTAAGTGACATGATGTGGCCTTTCAGACAGTAGAGATAGGCAGCATTCCAGTGGTGAAATACATCTCTAGGAGTTACAATGATTTTTATTTATTCTTGAGACATATTCTCCCTATATAGCTAAGGCTGCCCTTGAACTTGGGATTCTCATGCCTCAACTCACTAGTGCTGAGTGAACCACCATGTCTGATGAGTCATAATACTTTTGATGAGGTTTTCCAAAGTTAACTTTTACTCTGGAAGGCTAATGCCCATTTGGAAACCTGTATGCACAGAAGGTAAAACCTGTTCTCTTTCCACCAAAGGCCAGGCACGTGGTAAATGCTTCGTGAGTGAATGTTTCATTCCGATTCCGCAAGGTAGGAAGAGAAAAGGACATGGCAGATGACCACAGTGTTTCACTGGCTTCCAAGTCTGTGATGTAATTGGGCAAACCTAGTGCCTTCCTTGAACATTCTTAGGCTATTTGTCTTGCTGCTGTGATGCATTAAAGGGAGTACACGGTGGGAAACTACTACTTTTGTTGTCGTTTTGGAAAGGGTTCTTCATGTAGCCCTGGCTGTCCTGGAACTTGCAGAGTAGACCAGCCTGGCCTCAAATTCTCAAGAGATCCATCTGTCTCTGTTTCTGACTCCACTGTATAGGGATTAAAGGTGTGTACCACCAAGCTTGGTAGGAAAACTTCTTTATACAAATTTCTAACTTTCTTGGAAGAACAGAGAAATGAGTCTGTAGCACTTTGCCCACTAATGCTTAGATATTTAACTTCACGCTGGAATTTAAATTCTCTGTTTTTGAATTAATGCAGTGTGCTGTGGCCTTATTACAGAGTAAATGAAGTATATAGGGTTCAGAAGGCTTTTCTTTAGGACTTGACCTCCGGTAGGGATGGGACAAGCACATGAAATTTTATCTTAATGTAAATTATACATTGTACTTAGTAATCTGTTTTAATGTAAACACACTCTGCTTCTAATTGTTTAATAGAGTCTATTCTTCAAAAGATGCATTGTGTTTATTCTTGAATTTCTTTGGAGCCCCCATTATCTAACCACATATTTGAAATACTTTTGTTTCAAAGTATTTTGAAGAAGGGATTTTTTTTAAACTTGTATTTAATCAAACTACATTTTTTTCTTTTCTTCCTCTTCTTTTTTTTTTTTTTTTTTTTGAGTATATACTCTGCTGGTGGCTAAAACTGAAGTCAGGTAAGATACTGAATGATCTCTTGCCTCACTGGAGTCTCCATGCCATGGCCAAGCTAGAACATTTTGGTGATAACATGAGGTGGTAGGTCTTGTGACAGGTGGACAGAAGTGCTGTGGGGTTTGGATCACAATCTCTGCAGGAATTCTACAGCATAAATGAAGAGGAATCATGGTGAGAAGTCCCCAGAGTTGAAGTCTCATGAGCCTGAATTGATTCCATGGCTGCCCTTCCTGGGAAAGGGAACAGGAAGAGATTGTTGAGGCTGGAACTTTGTCCCTTCGCAGGATAGGAAAGGAAGAACAGAGGTCTTTTCTAGACGTCTTGTTTTGGTCCCTTTAGGACAGGTAGTTTGTTTTTTGATACAGTTTCCTTATATAGTTCACTTTGGCCTCACACTCACCATGGAGCCCAGATTTTCTTGGAATTTCCAATCTTCCTGTCTCTGCCTCTAAGTACTAGGGTTTACTGGCATACATTACTGCACCTGGCTGCAGTGCAACTGTAGATTTTGTTCAGGTTTAGGGGTTTTTTTTTGTTTGTTTGTTTGCTTGTTTTGTTTTGTTTTTTGCTTTATGAGTGTAGATGTTTTGTTCCTATATAGTGTTTTTCCAAATACATTGAGGATTGTTGGGACAGTTTTTCATGCAGCCTTTCTCTGCTGACATTTGCTTGACTGTATTGGTTTTCCCCTTTCCTTAGTCAGTTTTCATTCCTTTTCTGTTTTAGGCTAGTTTCTTAGGCGAGCATAAGTGTGCTTGTATTCTTTAACAGGCACAACTAGGGACTGGGGTTGTAGCTCAGTGGTAGAGTCTACCACATGCAAAACCCTGGCTTTCATCCCAGCAGTGGAAAAAAAAATCAGTTAGGATACCATTTACCCTTGTGGTTCAGATATTGCATACATTTTAGCAGTTCCTAACCTGATTTACTGATGTGTTTTCTTTCCTCATTATGTCTCTTAATTTACATTTAAACCAGTAGTCTAATACTAATGAAAGTATTTAGTCTTCATGCCTTTACAGAGTTTTACAAACATTAGCTTGTTAGTGGTGAACAAGTCTCCGAGGCCTGGTCACTCTATAGAGAGCATCATAGTTATAGCTCAGCACCCATTTATTTCAAATTTAATTATAATTACAGATGGCTCATGGGAATATAAGTTAAAAGAAAGAAGCTTTTCCCTAATTAGCAGGGAAGTGATGTTGGCTGCTTCAGAGGATCTGGCTGTTCAGTTAGAACCACTGTGAAGTGTTTGATTGGAATCAGAAAGGACCAGAGACTGCTGGGTCAGAGGTATGAAGCTTGTTTTATGGCCAGGGAGAGCTCCAGGGAGAGCTGAGAGTCATAGAATACAGCTGGACACCAAGGCTCACCCCAAGTCCCTGGGTCAATAGAGGCTTAATCTTCTTAGACCAAAGTAGGTAACAGGCAGTAGTATATGAACAAGAATCTCACAGAGTCTATAAAATTTTCCCTGCCCTTTTCCACGTTTAGGGAAATTCTGGTGTATCTCTGACTGATCTCAGAAATTGAGATGACAGACTTTTCTTTCTTTCTTTCTGAAACAGGGTTTTTTTTTTTTTTTTTATTATGTATACAGTAGATAGAAGAAGGTACAAGATGTCATCACAGATGGTTGTGAGCCACCATGTGGATGCTGGGAATTGAACTCAGGACCTCTGAAAGAATAGTCAGTGCTCCCAACCTCCGAGCCATCTCTCCAGCCCCCCTGAAACAGGGTTTCTATTGTGAAGCCCTGGCTGTCCTGAAATTTGATTTGTAGACTACCAGGTTGGCCTTGAACTCACAGAGAGGCAGCTGCCTCTTCCTCCTGAATGCTAGGATTAATGATGTGTGCTATTAACACCCAGCTGTGAGAAGAGGGTTGTTTCCTCTTTTGTTTTTCCACAGTTTAGCCTGGAGTGTGAATGAAAATGAGACACATTTAGGGCTGGAGAGATGGCTCGTGGTTAAGAGCACTGGCTGTTCTAACAGAGGACCTGAGTTCGATTCCCAGCATCCACATGGCAGCTAACAACTGTCTGTAATTCCAAGATCTGACACCCTTACACAGTTAAACATGCAGGCAAAACACCAATTCACATAAAATAAAATAAATATTTTAATAAAAAAATGGTTGAGATAGTAAATGGTTTACAATAAAAAATTGTGAGGTATAAAAGTGTGAAGTAATGGGGTGCTGAAGAAATGGCTCAGCAGTTAAGAGCGTGTACTGCTCTTACAGAGGACCATAGCTTAATTCCCAGCACTGTGACAGATGGCTCACAGCTGCTTGTACCTCTAGCTCCAGGAGGATCAGATGCTTCCGTCTGCCAAGTCATCCTCACTCATGTGTACATCCACTTGCACAGACACTGTTAAAACGTGATAAGTAATGGAATATGAGAAATAAGCATATCATAGTGATAGTTCCTATTGTTATAGCACCCACAGCAACCCCTGTGAGATAGAGGCAGGAGAGTTAAGGGATTATGTAGCTTGGGCTTCAGAATGTTTGAAGCCAGCTTGGGATAGTTTAAGACCTGTCTCAAGTAAATAACTCAGAAGAAGTGATGATTGAAAGGCAGGCCCTTGGAGTGTATGGGCTGAGCCAGAAGAGTACATTATGTGTGGGGTTGAGGAAGAACATTATTGGACTGTGAAGAATGTCCCCCACTCCCCCATTTTCTCTCTCTTTTTTTCTCCTTTTTTTTTTGACAGGGATTTGATATGTAGTCAAGACTGACCTTGAGACTTACAGTTGTCCTGCTTCATTCTTCTGAGGTTGAGGGTGGACTTAGAGGTATAAGCTACCCTGCCCAGCTAAGGACGCCTTTAGAACAGAGGTAAAATGTCTGGAAACCAAAGTCACATTACATTTGCATAAGAGGAACATCTATATTTAGATATCCCTGTTGTTGTTTTTTTAAGAAAGTAATTTTGCATATGATTGAATTTTGATAAGTTGTATTTTGATCTTTTCTTTCCC
Organism: Sigmodon hispidus; assembly: GCA_004025045.1. Taxonomy (NCBI): domain Eukaryota; kingdom Metazoa; phylum Chordata; class Mammalia; order Rodentia; family Cricetidae; genus Sigmodon; species Sigmodon hispidus. The sequence goes on from PVIH01002935.1 coordinate 35,804, forward strand.
ATTATTTATCAGGAATAATGTTTTCTGATTTATTCAGGTCTTTTCCTAAATATTTGAAAGTCTTCTATGAACTCTCTTAAAATAGCCTATGTTTCTCATAATCTTTTAGCTTGCTTCTTTTTCATTGTGGCAAAAAAAAAAAGGGGGGGCTTACCACCTTTATGAAGAGAGTTTCTGCCTTATGGTTGGAGGTTAACATTGGTTAAATGAATTCATAAGTAGACTTCAGCATTTTCTTCCATTGAGACAAAATTCACGTAGCGTATAGTGAACTATTCTAAGGTATGTACTTAAAATGATTTCAACTACTGAGTCTTCCTAGATCAAAACTTGTACCCCATGCTCCTTCCCAATCACTTCCCTCCCTTTCTCCCAAGCCCTGATCTAATTTATGGACTTATTTATCTTTAATATATCACAAGAAAGTAATTCTGCAATAACTATGTGACCATTTATGTCTGTGTGATGTCTTTGAGGTCTATCCAAGTTGTAATAGGTATTGGTATTTTATTTCTTTAATGGCTAATTAGTAATTCATTGTGTGTGTGTTTTCTCTTTTCTTCTGGATGTATCTCAGAGAGCACTGGTAATGCTGCATATCTGAGTTTAATTTATTCCCACCAGCAGTGTTAAAGTTTCTGCACATCTTCACTAAAACTAACTTTCCTTATTCTAGTATGTGAATTATTGTGTCTTCATCATTTTGATTTATAATTTCTTGATGACCAGTGATACTGAATGCCTCTCAGTATGCTTGGTGTTCATTTGTATAAACCTTTTGTCTCTGCTTTAATTGGGCTGATTTTTTTTTTCTTGTTGAGTTATACCAGTTCTTTATATATTGTGGACATAAAGCCCTTTAGATACACAATTTGCAACTATTTTCTTCCATTTAGCAGAATGCTTCATAAATCTTGTTGATAGTATCCTTTGCACAAAAGTATTAACTGGAGTTTGTTTTTGTTTTGTTTTGTCTTATTACTTGTGCTTTTAGTGTCAAGTCTAAGAATCCGCTGCTAACCCATTAAGATTTACCCACTATATTATCTAAGAGTTTTATAGGTTTAGTTTTTATATTTAGGTCTTTGCTTCCATTTGAGTTCATTTTTGTATATGGACCAAAGTGGGAGCTCCCCTTCTTTCTTCCTTTTTTCCCCCTTCCTTCTTTCCTTTTTTTTTGGGGGGGGGTAGGTGGTTAGCCAGTTCTTCCAGTACCACTTATAAAAAGATTATTCTTTTCCCATTGAAAAGTTTAAAATATATTTGTTATAGGTATTTACGTTTTTTTCTGGACTTTCAGTTCTGTTCTCTTGTTTTTTTTTTTTTAATATTTATTTTATGTGAATTGGTGTTTTGCCTGCGTGTATAACTGTGTAAGGGTATCAGATCTTGGAATTACAGACAGTTGTTAGCTGCCATGTGGGTGCTGGGAATCGAACCTGGGTCCTCTGGAAGAGCAGATGGTGCTCTTAACCGCTGAGCCATCTCTCCAGTCCCGGTGAAATGTTTTCTATATGATGTAAATAAAGAACTGTTTTGGTCCATGTACGGCACCGTAGAAGTGGGTGGAGAATCAGAGGCAGCCAGGTAGGAGCAGGAGGGTGGAGTTAAGCCAGTCTCCATCCAGCCGCCCCCAAAAAAGCAGCATATAAAAATCCAAGTGAGCCACGGGCTGTGGGCCACGTGGTAAAAAGATGAACGAGTTAAATTAAGATAAAAGAGCTAGCTAGTAATGTGCTTAAGACTTGGGCCAAACAATATTAAGTTAATATAAGCGTGTGATTCATTTCTTTGGGGGACAAAAGCCGCCACGAACCAAGTTCCAACCGCTGCCGCACGTGCCAGGTCACAAACCTCCCGGACCCAAAACGGGCCAAAAAAAAAAACTTACTACAACATTCTGGGCATTGAACCCATGTCTTCTGGAAGAGCAACCAATGCTCTTAACCTCTCAGCCATCTCTGTAGGCCCCTGTGGGATGTTCTTCAGTCATTTTATTTTGTATGCAAATAGAGATACTTTATATCCACTTTTCAGACTGATGCATTTATCTGTTTTTCTTATCTAATTACTCCATCTGTGTCCAGGATAATGAGAATCAGTGGAGGTGAATATCCTTATATTGCTCCTGATCTATAGGAAAATGTCTATCTCTCAGTGGTCAGTGCTTAACCTATATAGGGCCCTGGAATGTATTCCCAGCTTGGGGTAGGGAATAGTACAAATCTTAAAGGCTCTTTGTTAAAGTAAGGAAGGTTTTGTTCCTGTCTGCTCTTAGTTTACTGGTTTTGTTTTGTTTTTGAGACAAGAGTCTCTCTATGTAGACCTAGTTGTCCTGGAACTTGCTTTGTAGACCAAGCTGACCTTGAACTCACTGAGATCCTTGATGGGATGGGATGCATGCTGGGATCAAAGTTGTTCACCACTTCCTGGAGTTGTTGAATTTTGCTAAGTCCTTTTGTAATTTGAGAATGAGCATGTATTTTTTTCTTTATTCTATTAATATACTGTGTTATAGTGATTTTGTGCATGTATAAGCCTATGCTTGTTTATGTATGTATGAGCATGTGTGTATATTTACAAGTCTGTGTGCATATTTGTTTGTGTAGGTACTCACACCTGAGGCTCAAAATGACCCTTATGTGTTATTTCTCAGGAGCAGTCTGCCTTCCTTTTTTGAGCCAAGATCTCTCATTGGAACTTGAGTTTTGCCAGTCAGACTAGGCTTGCTGGCCAGCAAGTCATCTGCCTGTGTGTCTGCCTTATATGTGGTAGGATCAGACTCAGGTATTCCTGCTTGAATGGTAAGCACTTTTATTGAATGAGTTGTTGATCCTCTAGCCATGGTTATTGCGGATATTGAATCATCCTTGCATTCCTGGGGTAAATCCTGATTTGTGTATGCAATCCTTTTAATAAGTTATTGGATGATGTACTACAATTCTGCTGAGGACATTTGTGCTTATGTTCATAAGGAATAGTGGTTTGTGATTTTATTTTCTTCTAGTATCTTTTGCTTTGCTATCAAGGATCCAAAAGATATATAGAATTTTATATAGAATTTTGTTACCTAGTCTCCCCAATCTCTGATCATACAGAAAATCTGAGCCGGGTTCAAAGCAAACATGGTGATGTCACATTGCTTCTTATTTTCCATACTTCCTAACACATGACTGTAGTATTGACTCTAAGGTCAAGAGTTTTCCCTAATGGCTAATAACAGTTGGGAAAATCCTGGCTGACATTACCTCCATCATCCTGTGTCTACCAACAGAAAATCAGAAAGGGAAGGAACACTTGGTGCCTTGATAGGAGAAAGGTGTACTTCATTTGTTTGGTTCTTCTGTTCCAGGGAGCACTGACTGATCATTCCCTGAGATCTGTCTGGTGGCTGAGCTGGTCTTAAGGAACCAGTGGTTGCACTCATATGGCTGTGTGGTTGGGAAGGTGGTCTAGATCAGTGTTTTCCTTTCTGTGTGGTCTCAGGTCTGTTGAAGTTGTTGTTGATGGACTCATTGCTGAGTGTGGCTGCTCAGAACTAGACAGTGGTTTTTCTTAAGAGCTGCTTTCTTAAGCCTGAGTTTGGAAATCAGTGTAGTGTTACTTCTGCCTCAGAGCCCTTCCAGATTTAAAGAACGTAGATGAGATCTTCTTAATGAAAAGAGTGTAAAAGATTTGTGACTACCCCACCAGTGTCTGTATGGTGTTTAGGGGGCACAGTGCTGTCACCAGTGCTATCAGCTACACCTTTGAATGGATTCAATGCTCTGAATGAAGAATTCACAAGTAAGCTCTGGAGTGTCCCCATTCATAGGATGGCAATTGCTATATAAAAATCTATGTATCATTTTACATGTCAGGAGGTTGTTTCTCCTTTTCAACCCTGTCTTGTTGTATAGCTCAGACTACCTTGCAGTTGTGATCACTCCTGCTTTTCACTCCAAGTGAAGGGATCTTAGGGTGCACCCCTAGGGTGGACTCAGCATTAGTCTTTGACTTGTGACCAGCTTCTAAGAGTTTGATCAGTGGTTTGAGTGCAGCTTTGGGTCTGTGATCCTTTCCTTCCTGTGAGTTGATTTAACAATATCAGTCTATAGTTGTGTTGGGAAGTTTAAGTTAGTATTTCTCTCTGTTCTTTTTTGGTTTTCTTTTTTTTTCTTTTGCAGTTTTTGTGGTTTTATTTAAACACAAATAAAACATGCACATAAACCATCTACTCGTTTTCTTCACCGTGTAGCCTGGCGTTGGGATTGATGACTCTGCTGGCCAGCTGTGCTGCTCTTTCTACAATGGCTTTTCAGTTCTTTGAGGAAACATTGTGAGCAATCTCAGCACAGTAAGATTTGTTGCACATCAGCAGCACTTCCAGCTCCTTGACATTGTGCACCAGAAACTTCCGGAAGCCACTAGGTAGCATGTGCTTGGTTTTCTTGCTGCTCCCATAACCAGTGTTGGGCATTAGGGTCTGGCCCATGAGTCTTCTCCGCACCCTGTTGTCGATACCTCTAGGTTTCCACCAGTTTCACTTAATTTTGACATATCTATCTGACTGGTGCCTGATGAACTTCTTGGTCCTCTTTTGACAATCTTGGGCTTCACCAGAGGCCGGAGGGTAGCCATGATGCCTATGAAGAGGCAGATCCACATTATTGAAGAACCGAGGAGGGCGAGTTACTTGGCCAAGGCCTAAGTGATGTTGCAGAGTGTCTTCCAGTCACCAGCTACTGAGCAAACTGGGAAAGGAATGGGTACATCTGCTAGGCTTGTTCTCCCTCCTGTTTCCGAAGCTGGCAGAATACTATTCACTCTCCAGAAGCGATCTCAAGAGGTCTCTTTGGTTTTCAAGTCAAATTTCTCTATGTAGCCTTGGCTGTCCTGGAACTTATTCTGTAGCCCGGACTGGCCTATAGACTCAGATATCTGCCTGCCTTTGCCTCCCAAGTGCTGGGATTAAAGACATGTGCCACCACACATGGCCAGTATTTCTGTCTGTTCTTTAAAAAGCTTTATTGAGAAAATAATAGTAAACCTACATATCATAAATTTTCTTTTCATGTAGATCATTTTAGCAAATTCCTTAGAGACTTGTTAGAATAAACATGTGGCTGTTCCTATATAAAAGAATGGGATCAGTTAGTGTGCACAGAGATGTATGTATTGGCTCTAATGTGGAAGTTTCACTTTCTGTGCCTCTTGCCTTCTCAGTTTATGTCAGCTGATGGCTGCAACACTTTTTGAGCCAAAGCTCTGATGATGATGTCACAGGGAATGAGGGAATAGAGTTAAATAATGAAACTAGAAGTATATCTCTCATACCATAGTGTGTTGGAATCTGTGAGGGAGGAGTCATGCCTGCTTGCATCTGCACAAAGAGCCCCAACATTTCTGCCCGGGAAGGCACTAGTGCTATGTTTCCCAAGCAAGTCACTTCTAGGCATCTTGTCTTCAGTGCAAAAAGCATGAATGAAGAGCATGTTCTTTTGAAAGGTGTAATATACAGAATGACTGAGGAATTTCAGGGAACCCTGGGTTCTTCTACTTCCCCTATTGTGACTTCTGAGGTCAAGAACTTCTGGTCTACATGGTCTGAGGTCTCTTGCCACAGTAAGTTATAAATGGATGTTTTGAATAGAATGCCTGCTTTTCTTTCTTTTTTTCTTTCATAGATTTGCCAGTTTTTGGAGTATCATTATGGGACAAAATATTTGCTCTCTGTAATCCTCTGGCCATGTTATTTGATATCACATACCTTTCTCATTCACTATAGCCTTCAGGATTTTCTGTACCACAGTGTGGTTGATGACTGTGACCCAAGCCTGACCAATGTGGGGGCCAAAGTTGGGTAATTAGTCTTTGGGCAGGTAGTAACAAAGATGTAAAAACAACAGCATTTCACACAGCTATATTTCTTTGTTGTGATTCCTTTGGATTTTTTGTTTGTTTGTTTGAAGTAAGATTTCTCTTGTGTAGCTTTGGAATCTGTCCTGGAACTCGATCTTTAGACCAGGCTAGCCTTTACACTCAGATTTGCCTGCCTCTGCCTTCTGAGTGTTGGGGTCAAAGGCATGCCCCACCAGCAGCTGATTCAGTTCTGGTTCTTACCACATGACTTGAGATGTACTGATGTAGTTAACCTTCCATTCTTTCCCCCTAGGACTCTTAGGAATTGCTTCAGGTTTTAGTCATTTATGCTTGAAGTGAAGCCCATCATGAAAAGCTATCTGAGACGTTTTCCTTGAGACCTTTTGTTTTTCTAAGCATGACTTTTTTAAAAAAAGTTTTTTAAGATATGGTCACTTTTAGTGTAGGCTAGCCTTGAACTCTGTGTGTAGCCAAGACTCACCTTGAATTCCTCCCAGATCTATTTTCCAAGTCCTGGATTTTACATTCGTGCCTTTTTTTTCCTTTTTTTTAAGGCAAGATCTTACTCTACAGTCCTGGCTGGCCTGGAGCTTGCTATGTAGAAAAGGCTGTCTTCAAACTCATAGTGATCTCTCTGTATCAGCCTCTGCCTCCAAATGCTAGGATCAAAGGCATACAACCACCACACCCAACTTATGTAATGGACCTGTTTCTGAGTGTTGGATATGTGCATCGAGTGTGTGGAGGCTCTAATGTTGGGGTGGAGAGATGTGATGTTTATTCTTCATGTTAACTTTGTCTGGATTTAGAAACACCTAGGAGGGCTGGAAAGATGGCTCAGAGGTTAAAAGCACTGACTGTTCTTCCAGAGTTCAATTCCCAGCAACCACATGGTGGCTCACAGCGATCTATGACAACATCTAGTGCCCTCTTCTGTGTACTGTATACATAATAAATAAATCTTAAAAAAAAAAAAAAGGAATAACACATGGCAGTGATTCCTTAAAAAAAAAAGAATCACCTAGGAAAAATACCCTGAGTGTCTGTGATGTGTTCTCAGAGAAGTTTAACGGAGGGGACAATAGCAGCTCTGAATATGGGTGGCTCTAACACATGGACCTGGGGGCCTGGGCTGAGTACAGAGGAAAAGAACAAGGAATCACCTGAGCCTCTCTATAGCAGATGTTCTGTGACCAGTTACCTCATTCTGCTCACACCTGTGCCTGTGCTGCCATGACACACTGTGCCTTAAACCATTAAGTAAAACAGACACTGTCGGGACTTAGTTCACAGTAATGAGAAAGTAGTCAGTACACAACAGTGATGCAAAGGGATGGGGCTGTTGTCATGGGTAGAACTGGCCATTTGCTTCATAGACCTTTCTTTGTGACTAGTTTGGGGGGAAGAATGTGGAAGAGTTGGAAGTTGTGTGCTAGAGAAACCCTGGGGTGCTGTAAAAGGCCTTAATGGGCCATCCTGTTAAAACTGTGGAAGACCAAATGCTGCTAGAAAGGCAAACTGTCCTCAGTAGCTTCTAGGAGAGCCAAGGATCCTACTGCGAACTGGGCTAGTGGTCATTCTTGTTACCCCCCCACCCCCCAAAAATTTTTGGCTACTTTTTTGTCCATTCTCAAAAAACTTGAGAGAGGCTGAATTTAAATACAATAGGTTGTATTTTTTTTTTTTTAAAGATTTATTTATTTATTATGCATACAGTTTTACAGAAGAGGGCACCAGACCTCATCATGGATGGTTGTGAGCCACCATGTGGTTTTGCTGGGAATTGAACTCAGATCCTCTGGAAGAACAGTCAGTGCTCTTAACCTCTGAGCCATCTCTCCAGCCCCCAATAGGTTGTATTTTATGTGTTTTTTGGTTTGTTGAGCTGAGGTCTCTTTATGTAATCCTGGCTGTCCTGGAGCTCACTATGTAGATCAGGCTGGCCACAGAGATCCGCCCACCCTTGCTTCCCCATTGCTTAGATTCAAGTTGTTTATTACCACAGCCAGTTGATATAACAGCATAACATCAAGGCTGGCATGATTACTGTTTACTACTCTTTCTCAGATTTACAGTGAAGAGGAGGAGAAATAATGTGTGTAGTTTGGTGAAGACAGAAGTTTAAATAAGTTTAAAATTTTCGTGGAGGTTGGTGTGGAAGGAGCAGCTATACTTTTTGACAACATAAGCACCACGGAAGAATCCTCAGAAAATTCAGAGTCAGTAGAGGAGCCATTTCCTGAGAGTAGACCCCCCCCATCAGATGGTTCTAATCAGGGAAAATGAAAATTTATTTGAAGGAGAGACCAGATGAATGCCAAGGAAGGGATTTCTTGCTTGAAGACAAACTTTTAGAGAAGGGTTCTTCCAGGTAGAGAGAGGCTAGTTTAGCTGTGGTAGAAGGGGGTCCGACTCTCTTCAGCTGGCAGCAGGACTTGACATATTGTTCTTGTGGTTTTCAAGCATGAAAAATTGAAGAATTACGAGGTAATGATGGCAGCTTGCACCAAGGCTCCAGAAAGATGCTGAAGCCATGAAGTGTCTGGTAGGGTTAGATTCCCTGCAATGAGGCCCCAAGAGGTCATGGTGGGAAGTTGTGATGGTAAAGCCTAAACTGTACCTGAGACCCCAAGATGTTGGAGCTGCATGGACCATGGAATGTTTCCTAAGAATAATGGGGGGAGGGGCCCAGAATAAAGCAGGCCCTCTAGAAATCCTGGCTATTTGTGCGGCAGGTGGCACAGCTGAAAACCCAGTGCTACTCAAGTCCTTGGGGGCCCAGATGATGCCACTGAGCGTCCTGTTCTGGGCTGGGAGCCTCAGGATTTACTGTTTGCCTTGTGGAATAGGATCTTGCTTTGGCCTGAAGTCTCCTTGCTGTGCCCCCATCCTCCAGTTTGTTTATTTTGTACCATTGTATATTAAGACTGTCTACCTTTTTTGTTTTTAACATATACTCATACATAAGAGATGTCTTGAGTCTCAAAATAGACTTGAGCAATTGTGGGATTGTTAGAAGACTGTGGAAGCTCTTAAAGATGGAAGAGATAGACCAAATGTATTTTCATTATGAGATTATAAACAAACTTTTGGAGCCAGAGGCGGAATGTTTATGTGGCATATAATTTGAGTGCCTAGTTAAAGAGACATGGAATTGTGATGCTCAGCCTGATAGGATTTAAGTCACCTAGGGATCAGACCTGAGTGTATTTGTGAAGAAGGTCCTGGAGAAGGTAGGTTATCTGAGGAGGGAACACCTACCCTTCGTGTGGGTGGCACTGTCCCACGGGATAGGGTTTTGGGCTAAAATTTAAAAACAAAACAATAACAATAAACAAACAACAACAAAACACAAGAGGAGAGAGTCAGTTGAGTACCAAGATTTGCTTTTTAGTTTTTTGGCTGGATACAGGAGTGCGACTGGCTGTCTCGCTCTCCTGTTCATGCCTTCCTTCCCTGCCGTGATGGACTGCGCTCAGGTAGCTAGAATAAACTTACCTTCTTTGCTTTTTGGTTATAGCAACAAGAAAAGTAGCTAATTCCAGGGCTAGTGCCCTCTTGCCTGATAAGGCTATATGGTGAAGGGACAAGAGTCAAGGGAAGTAGGGAGCCAGCAGCCAAGTGGGCCACCAGTCTGTGTGACTTTTGGCAATTCAGGTAGCCCCTGTTGAAACCTATTTATTTTCTTGGAAGAATCCTGTCCTAAGACTTAGGTATATCTAGATGACTTTCACAGTTACTATGACAATAAAATAATGAGCTCACCATAAACACATTTACCACAAAGTTAAAAAAATTCTATTAAGCTGGGCAGTGGTGGCCCATACCTTTACTCCTCTTACTTGGGAGGTAGAGCTAGGCAGAATTCTGTGTTTGAGGCTAACCTAGGACAGCCAGGGCTGTTACATAGAGAAATCCTATCTCAAAAAACAAAAAAGCAAGCAAACAAACAAAAGGTTAAAGTTATATTTTTCAGTTCAGAGAGAGGTGGGCTATGCCCACAAAACATTTATAGTTCAACATACATTAAGCTACTGAGTTTGGAATATTGTGCTTTATATAAAAGTCATTAGTGTGGAAACAGATCATAGAGGACAGTACACATAGAGGACAGAAGGAATGATACGAGACAGATGTGGGAGACCTTGGCTAACCTGGACTATTGAAAACAGAATAGGGTGATGGGGCTGGAGATACGGCTAAATGGTTAAGTGCAGTGACTGCTTTTTCAGATGATCTGGCTTCAATTCCCTACATGACAGCTCATAACTATCATTAAGTCCAGTTCTAAAGAATGCTCTTCTGGGTTACATGGGTCCTAGGCATGCACATAGTACACAGTCATACATGGTGGTAAACACTCATAGACATAGAATAATAAAAAAAAATTTAAAAAGAGTGATAATGTTGGGGTCAGATTTGCAGTTTAGAAGGCTCCATTTGGGTACTAGATGTTGGAGGAGCTGGCTGGATGAACCTAAAGTCTACTATGTGGTTTGAATTTTGTGAGTGTAGTGTAACATTCATACTTTGACCGGAATGTTCAGATTCTACTTAGTTAAGGTCATGTGTACAGAGTAGTAACAACATAACTGTTAAACCTCTTTCTTAAGCTGCTAAGTATTTGTTCTGTCAGGTGTCAGGCAGCAGTGTTTCTTGGTTTCATATTTATGTGTCTATTGGTAAGGACTTGATGGCTTTTGGGAGGTATATCTAGGAGTTTGTTGTATTCAGAGGAAGGAAAAAGTATAAATGGTCTTTGATGTTGGAGATGTTTCATTCCTGAAGAGTTGAATGTCACCTCATGGTCATCGTTGGAAGCCTCCCAGCTTCTCTGATGGAAGTATAGAGTCCATGGGGACTCCCTGACAGGACTTGTAGGCTACCTTCTCAGGCTTGTTTTGTAGCAGCTTCTCTGAAAGTTTGGTCTGGTATTTCTGAATCCTGACCGCACATTACAGCTGTCAGAAATAACCACAAAAAATGTGGACTCCCCTCCAGATCATTTCTATCAGAGAATACCAGAAATAGGAGTTTGGTGTGTCTTTGAAAAAGGCATGGTAGCGGGCTAAACAGATGGCTCCGTGGTTAAGAGCACTGAGTGCTCTTCCAGAGGACCTGGGTTCAATTCCCAGAACTCACATGGCAGCTCACAACTATCTGTAACTCTAGGTTCAAGGTAAAACACCACTGTACATAAAATAAAAATAAATAAATGTTTTGTTTTGTTTTGTTTTGTTTTTAAAGAAAAAGGCATGGTAGCATATATCTGTCATTTGTGTGTGATACCATTGGATAAGAGACTGACTGGTGCTGTAGATGCCCATCTTATGGGTCTGTTAGTTTAGCCAACATTGATATTTGTCAGTGTAAGTAAAACTCCAGGCAATTAGAAGGGGTGCACTCCAGCAGTTGTTAGCACTCTTCCAGTTCCTCCATTTGTGTGTCTTTACTTTATTGCTTGGTTCGTATTTTCCCAGCACATTTAAATTTCATATGCCAGGCTTTGTCTTTCAGATACCGCAATATTGTCTATAAACAGGCTGAGTGAGTCAGAAGTGAGTTGAACCCACAATGAGTATGTATTATCTAGTCACTTGGCTAGATGTTATGGAGTTAGAAATATACTGTCTGGTTTATGTGAACTTGACACAAACCAGAGTTACTTGTGAAGAGGGAACCTCAGTTGAGAAAATGCCCCCACCAGACTGGCCCGTGGGGCATTTTCTTGATTGATGTCAGAGGGCCAAGCTCACATCTACCTCTGAGCAAATGGTTCTGGGAACTATAAGAAGGCAGGCTGAGCCAGCCATGAGGAGCAAGCCAGTGTGTAGTACTCCTCCATGGTCTCTGCTTCAGTTCCTTCCTCTAGGTTCCAATATTGAATTCCTGCCCTGACTTCCTGTCATATGGACTGCAGCTGTAAGCTGAATCAAACCCTTTTCTCCCTAAGTTGCTTTTGGTTATGGCATTTATCACAACAATAGAAACCCAACCTAATACAAATGTCATATGACATAGTCCTTGCCAACCAGAGCTTGGAAAATAGTTCTAGAAAGAAAACATGAATAGATGCAAAGTCCCTGCTTCCCAAGCTACTTAGTGGTTGACATTCAAGGCAAGAAACAAAGATATGCTAAAAAGTGGCTCATGTTCTTGGTCTGGTCTCCTGCCTAGCTTTTTATAGAAGCTAGGAATTTTTGAAAGAGAGGAATCACTGTGCTGTGTAGCCCAGGCTGTCTTAGAATTCATTGTTTCCGGGGGCTGGAGAGATGGCTCAGCGGTTAAGAGCACCATCTGCTCTTCCAGAGGACCCGGGCTCTATTCCCAGCACCCACATGGCAGCTAACAACTGTCTGTAGTTCCAGTTCCAGGCAAACACCAAGGCAAATAAATAAAAATAATAAATAAATAAAGTTTTTTTTTTTTTAAAAAAAAACATTCTTTCCACCAAAGCCTCCTTAGTGCTGGGATTGCAGGTGCCACTGCAGGCTGTAGATGAGACTCTTGTTGGGCATTAAATTAAATCATCTTTTGCCATTTTTCTGTCCAAATGATGTATGCCTGGGTATATCCAGGGACAGGGGTGTGTGATGGTTAATAGTGAGGATGCTAAGTGCAGGCTGCCTTACCCAAGTGACCATGGGTCTTGGGCAAATGACTACCTCTCATGTATGTGTTTATCTAGGGGTAAAAATACCCATCTTTTAGAGAGTAGAGATGAAGAAAGTGTCCAAGCCACTTGTGATGCCATATACTTGTAATTCGAGGACTTGGGAGGCCAAGACAGGAAAGTAGTGGTTTTGAAGCCAGGCTGAGCAGTCTATCAAATTCTAAGCCAGCCTTGGCTATACAGTGAGATCCTGTCTTAAAACAAATAAGTGAAATAAATAACATTTTGCACGAGTGTTTAATTTGAAAATGGTAGCCTTATTGCACAAGAATAGTAGTGGAAACTAATGACTAACTTAGGACTCTAAATGAAATATTCTTGCTGAGATTGGAGCTGAGAGTTGGAGCCGATGGGTCCTGGCTTACTTATAGAATGACTTTGAGTGGTCTCTTGTTTCTTTCTGCCCTTGTACCTTCATATTTTATAATTAGTTAATTAGCAGCAGTAGAGTCTCTTGTATCCCAAGCTGGCCTTGCACTCATGAGGAAGATCTTGCACTTCTGAGGAAGATCTTGAATTTATAGTCTTTTACCTCTCTACCTTTTGGATACTAGGATTGTCTATGTGGGCTACTGTGTCTGGTTTTTGCAGATCTGAAGGTCACTAAGTAAATACTCCTCCAGCTGAACTATATCTTTAGTTCTGTCTTTTTCTTTGTGAAGATCTGATGATGGCTGCATATACCACAAAAATATGCATCAATACAATTCTTGTTTTTGAGGAGGTGACCACAAGAGGTTCACTGAAGAGGTGATTGAAAATTCAGAAATAAAGCTGCAGAGATGGCTCAGCGGTTAAGAGCACTAGCTGTTCTTCCCGAGGGCCTGAGTTTGATTCCCAGCATCTACATGGCAGCTAACAACTGTCTGTAATTTCAAGATCTGACACACTTACACAGTTATACATGAGGCAAAACACCCATTCACATAAAATAAAAATAAATATTTTTTAAAAAAGAAAATTTAGGGGGGGCTGGAGAGATGGCTCAGCGGTTAAGAGCACTGTCTGCTCTTCCGGAGGACCCGGGTTCGATTCCCAGCACCCACATGGCAGCTAACAACTGTCTATAGTTTCAGTTCCAGGCAAACACCAAGGCAAATAAATAAATAAAAGGTTTTTTTTTAAAAAAAAAAAGAAAATTTAGAAATAACAGTGTTTATTTGCACCTGTCTTTATATACAAGTTCAATCTTCACTGATTTTCTTTACAGAGACTTGGACTCTTTGGCTCCCTGGAGAATCCTTCAGATTCTTTACTCTATAATTGACCTGGGCTGGGAAAATAATTGGGACATTTTTTATTGCATTGAAAATGATTGTAAGTATCTCCCAAACTGCCCACTGTGGGAGCCTCTCAGTGACAGAGGAGAGTAAACATGTTACCTGTGCCCTTCAGAGGGGCCAAGAACACAACATTCTAAAGTAGTTTGTTCTTAATACTGGGTTCTGTGGACTCTATTATTTAAATTCATGTGAATTTTACATTCTGGGGGCTGGAGAGATGGCTCAGCGGTTAAGAGCACCGTCTGCTCTTCCAGAGGACCCAGGTTCGATTCCCAGCACCCACATGGCAGCTAACAACTGTCTGTAGTTCCAGTTCCAGGCAAACACCAAGGCAAATAAATAAATAAAGTTTAAAAAAAAAATTTTACATTCTGGTGTAAATGTGCATTTTTGCTATTGCAAACATCTGAAATTCTTCTTGTGCACTGAAGTTGACGTTTTAGAACAGGAAAATTTATGACATATCTCTTGCCCACTATACAGCCCATGCTTTTTTTTTTTTTTTTTTTGCCTTGGTGTTTGCCTGGAACTGGATCTATAGACAGTTGTGAGCTGCCATGTGGGTGCTGGGAATTGAACTCAGGTCCTCTGGAAGAGCAGTCAGTGCTCATAACTGCTGAGCCATCTCTCCAGCCCCAAGTCCATACTTTTAAATCAAGCACCAGGAAGGATTTGGGCTTTCTTTGAGCACAGAAATTGACACTTCTGTAATATCTTAATTATTTGACCCTTATGGGCATATTTGCTCTACATTGCATATGTAGTGCCTTTTGGTTTAAATAATTTAGATAATTGATTGACAGCTGGTTTTGGTCTTATCAAAAATTTCAGTCTTGATGGGCAGTGGTGGCACCCACCTTTAATGCAGAGACAAGATCTATGAGTTCCAGGACAGCCTGGTCTACTCAAAGAAACAGAGAGAGAGAGAGAGATTGATTGATTGATTTTAGTCTAGAAACCACCATTCCCTAGTCCCATCAAGGAAAATATGGAAGGCCAAGAGATTCACTGATACTTGTATTATGGCTTTTCTTAGATAGTGAAGGGAGAAGTATAAACCTTAAAAAATGGTAAGTTGGGCCTGGAGAGATGGCTCTGCGGTTAAGAGCACTGACTATTCTTCCGGAGGACCTGAGTTCAATTCCCAGCATCCACATGGCAGCTAACAATTGTCTGTAATTCCAAGATTTGACACCCTTACACAGTATATATGCAGGAAAAACACCAATTCACATACAATAAAAATAAATATTTTAAAAAATGGTAAGTTGATGTGAGTATCTGAGATATTACAAATGTTTCAAGTGATTTAAAGTGTGCAGGAAACACTGACTTCTCTGCCTAAGTGGTGGTCATGGAAATGATGGGGGGGCGGGGACGAAGTGCCTACATGCGGCTCATGTTCTTAGTCTGTGTGTTCTGGGCCCCCAGTCTCTTTGAGTAGAGTCCACACTAATTTTAGACAAGTGCCCCTTGGCAGTGCTGCTGAGGCTGAAGGTGTAGCTTCTTGAAACTTGTACTGATTCTCCCAGCTGATGAGCTACTATAGCAAGGTGGTACCAGGAAGGCCTGTCATCGCTGTGATTCCACTCAGTGTTACCTGTGGAGAGAAGGCTGTGGTTAGCCAGGCAGTTGGTTTATTTGAGGATCTTCCTCCTGTAGCAGTGTGAAAGCCAGGTAATGTGTTCCCTCTCACATCTCTTACCTCACACCCTCTCTCTTCAGAAGAAGCATCAGCATTTCTGATGTTATGGCCTGTCTCACTAGGATGGGTATTTAGTGTACTTTCACCTTCACTAGAAGCTGTACTTCAGCTGATTTCATTAGTTGTTTTATTAACATATTGTCGGCTGGCCTAGAATTCTCTTTAGTAATGGAGACTGGCTTTGATCCATCTGTCTCCACCTCCCAAGTACTGATCTAGTTGTTTTTTGAGACAGGGTTTTTCCGGGTAGCCCCTGCTGTTCTTGAACTCTCTGGGTTAGGGTTAGGGGTTAGAGATCCTCTTGCCTCTGCCTCCTGAGTGCTGTGATTAAAGGCCTTCACCACCACCTGGCTCTAAATAAATCTTAAAAAATAAAATTGGCAGAGGGAACTTGGAGGTTAGAGTGCCTGGGATAGAAGCACAGATGTCTATTACATTCACCTGGATATTCTCTTCCTAAGGATCAGTAATTTCAGCAAAACAGGTTAGCAGAATGGGAATTTTTACTATTAGAAAAATAGTAAATTTCCAGCTGTGGTTCCAAGTTCCCCAAATGTGTGTGTTTAGCTTGTACCCCTCTTGAGTTTTGCCATTGGACTATTGCTAGAGTCCTGAGTGTGTACTATGCATCACCCTAAGGGCAGCATGTTCAGGAAGCCATGTGAATGGCTAGCATGTTGGTATGAAGGACATAAAGTCCAGCAGCTCACTCCAGAAGAGTAGAGAGGGTTGGCAGGGTTGTGACAGATTGAATGGAACGTTTTAGAAGGTTGATTTCAAAGGAGTTGGCTAACTAGGATTTGTAGGAAAAAGAAGTGATTTTTGCTGTTGTTTTTCATTTTATTTTTTGTGTATGGGTATTTTGCTTGCTTGTGTCTGTGCACCACATGCATGTAGTGCTTTCAGAATCCAGAAGAGGGCATCACATTCCTTGGGGCTGAAGTTACAGTTGTCAGTAGCATTGTGTACAGGGTATTGAATCCAGGCCTCTGGAAGATCAGCCAGTGCGCTGTTAAGCACTGTCCAGCCCCAGGAAGGAGTAGGTTTACTCAGGAGCTCCGAGGGAGTGATCAAGCCAACTGAGAACATTTGGTCTTTCACTTGCTCTTTCTCTAGGATTCCCACCTCCTTCCTGTTCACTCTCTGGTCCTCAGTCCAAATGAGCCCTTTTTGTCATGCTTGTGCCCTTAACTTTTCTCGGTTCCAGTCCCACTGTATTATCTACATGTATGTAGTGAGACCCTTCTACCTCCAACAGCTTTTCTATTCTATTAGATGCCCACCTGCCCCGCTCTTGGCTTCACCCTTCTGTGGTGGGTCTGCTCTGCACTGATCTGTTTGCTGCCAAAGCTCCTGGGACTCTTGTTCCACCCCCAGTTCTGTGTTCCTGGCTATTGGCCTCTTCAGACACAAAACCACTTACCTGTGCCTCCTTTCTTTAGAGGAGGGATGATTCACAGGGACCTACCCTCCTTCCTGCAGAGCTGGGACTTTTGCATAGGGGATTTTTCTGCCATCTATTTTTTCTTCACCCTTTGGGAGTATAAAAAGAACTGAGGCTTAAGTGATGAGGGGTGGGGACAGTGATTGCACCTCCTGGGAGTTCTCTGATCCCTACAGCTGGCTTGTAGTTCTCCCTGTCTTCAGAAGGGGAGTTTTTGTGGTGTTAGAAGTTTTTGAAGTTGCCTTTCTCAAACCAATAAGGAAATGGAAAACTCAAGATACTGCATTGCTATGATTACTCCAGCATGCAAATTGCTATGGCAACAAAGTTGAGGTGGTGTGCTTACATGCTCTGCTGATCCTTAAGTCATATCTAAAGTGCCTGGTCTCATTGTGTTAGAGATGGAACATACAGTCCAGAAATGATCTGTTTGCTTGGCTCAGTGTTTTGGGTGGGCAGGATGTAGAAAAGGGTATAAGAAGTCATTTTGGCTTCCTCCCTTGTTTCTGACAGGCTGTGTTGTAGCATTCTAAAATTTCTAAAGGAGGAGGAATATATAGGAATCCTGAGGGGCTTCAGAGAGAAGAAACTAAGACATTTAAGATGATTTGTGGATGACAGACATTTCCAAATTGATCTGAGAGGCAGGTCTTGAGTGTACACCTCTCTCTCTCTCTCCCCCTCTCCCTCCCCCACCCTTTCTCCCCCTCCTTCCCCCCCCCTCGTTTTGTTTTGTTTTGAGACAGAGTTTCTCTGTGTAGCTTTGGAACTTGTCCTGGAGCTGGCCTTGAACTTAAAAGAGATCTGCTTGCCTCTGCCTCCTGAGTGTTGGGATTAAAGGCATGTACCACCACTGGGCACATTGACACACATTTTATTAAAAGGAGCTGGAGATACTGATTTCCTACTAGTGAAATACAAATCAATGTAATGGCTGGCTGCTGTTTCTAGAGAAATTCTAGTCCTTGTCTGAACCTCTTTTTTTTTCTTCCCAAAAAGGTTTCTTGTATCCTAGGCTAGTCTGCTTCTGTAGCTAAAGTTACTTTTGAATGCCTAATCCCCCACCTCCATCTTGCAAATGTTAAAATTACAGGATTCTCCACCATACCAGTTTTGGTCCTAGATTGTTATTTTCTTTAGCTTTTGATACAATAGACTTTTTGTTGTTTTTTGTTTGTTTTTTGGTGATGCTGGTGTATGAATCTCAGGCCTCTTGCATGCTAGGCAAAGCACTCTACCACTGACCTATGGCTCTAGCCTTTGCTTTTAAAAAATGTTTCATCTAGAAACTCATTGTATACTAAGTGAGGATGATTTTATGCTTCACATTTTTAAATATTATTTTATGTATCTACATAAAAATGTTTGCCTGCATGTATGTTTGTGTGCCATGTACATTCCCGGTACCTATAAAGGCCAGCAGAGGGTGTCCAGTTTTCTGGAACTAGAGTTATAGCCAGCTGTGAGCCTCAATGTGGGTGCTAGGCATCAAATCTAGGCTCCAAGTGAAGTTTATATATATGTATGTGTATGTATATGTGTGTATATATATGTATCATATGTGTATATATATATAAAAATGTTAAAGCTAGTTTGCCTATACTTATGTTTGTAAACCACTTGTAGACCTTGTTGAGGCCAGGAGAGGAGTTACAAAATATTGTGAGCTGCCATGTGGGTGCTAGGAATTAAATTTGGGTCCTTAGGAAGAACAGCCAGTGCTCTTTTTTTTTTTTTTTTTTTAAATGTCCAGTGGTGTTTTGCCCTGAAGTTAGAGTTACAGACAGTTGTGAGCTGCCATGTGGGTGGTGGGAATTGAACCCAGGTCCTCTGGAAGAACAGTCAGTGCTCTTAACTGCTGAGCCAGCTCTCCAGCCCATCTTGTTAGATTTTACTCTTAGTTTTTAAATCATATTTGTTTATTTGTTGAGAGAGAGAGAGCGTCTGTCTGTCTGTCTCTTTCCAGGACAAGAAAGTGGGGGTCAGAGGACAGCCCTTGGTATTCATGTTTCTGGAATCAAATTAAGGTGTTCAGACTTGGCAACAAGTATCTTTACCCACTGCTCTTAAAGACCATGAAAATGGGGTCTGGAGAGATGACTCAGCAAAAGAGCACTGACTGTTCTTCCAGAGGTCCTGAGTTCAATTCCCAGCAACCACATGGAGGCTCACAACCACCTATAATGAGATCTGATGCCCTCTTCTGTCATGCAGGTGTACATAAAGGTGTAATACCTAGCAGGATGTGGTGGCTCAAGCCTTTAGTCCCAGCACCTATTAGGTAGAGACAGGTGGATCTCTATGAGGACAAGGGCAGCCTGGTCTACAAAGAGAGTTCCAGGACAACTAGGGCTGTTAAACCGGGAAACTGTCTCAAAAACAAACAAACAAACCAAAACAAACTCTGAAGACATTTCTGACAGAAAGTCATTGCTTAGCTCACAAGTTTGTGTTGCTGAAATCAAACTGCAGAGGTTCATACCTCTGATTTATTCCTGGCTGTCTTTGTGTGCTCAAGAAGCACCTTAGAACTGTGTGCTTAAACAAAAACAAATTCTTTACTTGGCATGGAAAATGCATAATAAGAATTCAACATCCAGTGTACTCTGTTTGAAAATGGTCATTTTGAAGATTCATGGACAAAGAACTTCAATTGTATTAGTTTGATAGAAATAAATTCTTCCTGTCTTAAAGAGCATGAAGTCTTGTGAGCAGTGGTGGGGCACTATGCAGTATGAGCTATTAGACAAGGTAGAAAGGATGCTTTCTAATCTTGCACAAAAATGTTTTTTGTATTTTGGCTTACAAATTTAGGAATGTTGGGCTGGAGAGATGGTTCAATGGTTAAGAGTACTGCCTGTTCTTCTAAAAGTCCTGAGTTCAGTTCCTACCAACCATATGGTAGCAATCACAACCATCTGTAATGAGACATGGTGCCCTCTTCTGGCCTGCAGGCAGAACACTGTATACATAATAAATAAATCTCTGAAAAAAGAAAGAAAAAGAAATTTAGGAATGTTTTATCAAAAAGAAAAAAAAAACAAAACCATTACTATTTCACCATGCAGTCCTGTCACAGTTGTCAGGACAGACTTCATAAAACACAGAAGATAAAAATAAAGGTCTCAAAAATAAAAATACTATGAAATTTTTTATTGAATTAGATAATATTCATTAAGCAGTCAGGGGTTATTTTCATATGCCCAATAGAAGATGTAAAAATTATGTGATTATCAGGCCAGTGGCGTGGATGGCTCAGTGAGCAATGGCACTTTCTGAGCAAACCTGGTGACCTCAGTTTGGTTCCCAGAATCTGTGTAAAGATAGAAAGAAAAAACTGACTCCACAAAGTTGTTCTTTGCTTCATACATTTTTGTGCATACATATGTACATACACAAATAATAATAATAATAATAAATAAAATACGTTGTGGTGGTTTAAAAGAAAATGGCCACCCAAAGGGAGTAGGTGTAGTCTTGTTGGAGGAAGTATGTCACCATGGAAGTGGGCTTTGAGGACTCATATATGCTCAAGGCACACCCACTGTAAGAAATCACTTGCTGTTGCCTGTGGGTCAAAATGGAGGACTCTCAGCTCCTTCTCCAGCACCATGTGTGCCTGCACACCACCATGTTGTACCATGATGATGATGATGGACTAAACCTCTTAAAATGTAAGCCACCTCAACTGAATTTTTTTAAATAAGAGTTGCCATGGTTATAGTGGCATTTGCCACTTATCTGGCCCTTTTATTTTCTTTCAAATTTAACGCCTCTCTTTATTTGCTACATACATGTATGTGTATACACATATTTTCCTAAATAATTAAGTATGAACTGCTCAGTTCGCATAATGTTACTTTTATGTATATATTATGTTCAGGCATGACCATTTGATGTTGGATAAGTTGCTGTGCTTTTCCCCAGGGAAGACCACTTCTGTTCTCAGCATTCCTTACTTGCCTGTAGTTCTTTGTCTAGGGTTGAGGCCAGAGGCATTTCCTAATAATGTGGTTGGTTATGTAATGGTTGTGTCATGTTTTTTTGACTCAGTTCTGTATTGTTGGACATGTAGGTTGTTTCCAGTTTTCTCTACTTGACATAGTGCTGTGGTCTTCTGTACTTCTGTGACTGCTGCCAAGACACTGCAGAAACATGTTTGTGTAGTCCACATTATGCAGCTCCTTCTTATGTTAAGAAGTTGTAAATGTTTTAATTTTAACAAAAACCTAGTTTTAAAATAAGGCTCTGCAAAGAATCATTAAGCACATATTGAGTCTCCATGAGGAGTCAAATTCTGTTCTGTGGGTTGGGAAATTTGGGTATTCCAAATTCTGGAACTTGGTGAATTTTAGTGAGTGGAGGAATGGTCAGCAGACAGTGAATTGGTTAATACTAATGTAACACATTAGCAAAGAGAGAA
The DNA here is from genome assembly GCA_004025045.1 of Sigmodon hispidus. Taxonomy (NCBI): domain Eukaryota; kingdom Metazoa; phylum Chordata; class Mammalia; order Rodentia; family Cricetidae; genus Sigmodon; species Sigmodon hispidus. The sequence continues at coordinate 57,194 of PVIH01002935.1, forward strand.
AGCAGGGTCATCGTTAGGCTGTAGGCAGAGTGCTTGCTCTCTTGGTGCATTTGCCAGGTCTTTCTGAGTGGATGGTATTTGAATCAGGACTGAGAGTCAAGGGCATGTGGAGACCTGAAAGCAGAGGGAATAGAGAATATAAAGACTGTAAAGTGAGAGTGTGCCTGGTTTGGTGTCTGTTTGGTTCTTGGTTCTGAATGTGGGGGCATGTGATCTGAGCAATTGTATAGAACTGTTTATCAGAGCAGGGATGGCTGGAGACAGATGGGAGCGAAGGGACCTTGCGTTCAGTCTTTAATCTGCTAAGTATGAGATGCCTTTTGCTGTTTAGTTGGATATACTGATGTGGTCATTGGATGGGAGAATTGGGGTTCACTACCACCACCCTGTGACCTGGAAGGGGATATGGGGTGAGGAGGGCCAAGGACCGGGTGCCAGTGTGGCTTTTCCTCTGGGATACCAAAAACAAGTACATCAGGAAGGCAAACCCTCCATTTGTACAGCAGGTGAAAGGGAAGAACATCTCTCCCATTGCCTTTGTTTCTAAGAGGCTTAGAATGATGGGGGAGGGGGAGATTTGAGGGCTATATTTTATTTCAATATAAACTGTGTGTGAATTTTTAATAAAAAAAACATAGGAATTCATATCAATTGAGTTGCTTCAGAGTGCTTCCCCTCAGGGCTTTCTCTCCTGTGCCTTGAGGGTGCTTTGATAAAAAAGTTTGAGAAGTCACTTCATTATTGTAGACTGTTGTTGCATTATTAAATCTTACCCTAGTGAGTGCTTAACCTTAAAGAGTTTGAGATTCACTTACCCATTTTGTTATCCCTAATAGAGCTTTTGCAGCTGCTCCAAATGTCCCTCCAGTTGTGCATCTTAATAGTTGTTTGGCAAGCTACTTCATTCTGCACTGGGGACGGTCTGCATGTCATGCTGCAGTGGCCTTCAGAGATTCCCATATCCTTTCCAGAGCAGGATGAGCACTGAGTCCTACCTAGGCTCCCTAGAGACAGTGTCAGAAGACTTTTTCCCTGTTATCTTACTCATTTTTGTTTTTCAAGACACGGTTTCTCTGTGTAGCTGTCCTGAAACTTACTTTGTAGACCAGTCTGGCCTTAAACTCGAGATCTGCCTGCCTTTGTCTCCCTGGCACTGGGATTAAAGGGGTGCACCAGCATGCTCTGTTTTCACTCTTGATAGAGATGTTGGTGCTCTTGATTGTGGCAGTTTGCTTGGGTGAGCCAAGTACACAGTTCTTAGCTACAGTTTATAACAATTAATAGTCAGCAGTGATTGGAAGTTTTTGGCATAGCTTATTTCTCTCTCCCTCTCTTGCTTTCACAGTTAATGTGAGTAATTTTCCTAGCCACTGAAGTCTAGCCTAAGGTGGTAGTACGTGCTTGTAACATCAGCATTTAGGAAGTTGAGACAGGAGAGTTTAAAATTTAAGGCCAGCCTGGATTGTGTAGTGAGACCCTGTCTTAAAAGAATTCTTCAGCCTTTATAAAAGAAAGTGCTGTGAACAGTCATTGAAGGAAGCCCTTGAGGAAGCAGAGATCTGGCCTTTTTCTTATTTTTGAGAAGGTTCTCACGTAGTAGAGGCTGGTGTGGAGCTCTAGATCCTCCTGCCTCTTCTTCCCTCCTCCCTGGGAAGAAGAACAGTGACTGAGCTTCCAAGTCCACTTTGTTCGTCCTTCTGAAAGATAACATGACAGAGGCTGGGGTGGGTTAGGGTTAGGATTAGGGTTAGGGTTGATCTGTATGTTATTAGTCCATATCTAGGTCTGTCACACTGAAGTCCCAATGCTGACTGACATTTTGTGCCTTATGACGATACTTCTCCCCCTAGCCTGTAGGAACCACCACCCTGCACCTTGCTTCAGCTTTTTAAAATATATGTAGAATTCATCTGGAGTGTCTTATTTAACATAATACTCTTGAGGTTCATCCATGACCATGTTGATAATAATGCACATTGGCAGTTGCTAAAATAGCTCGTACATGTTTTTACCAAATAAATAGAGATGAGGCAATGGTTATGCCAGTCTTTTCACAGTGAAAACATATACCAAGACATTGTTTGAATTCATAAGCATAATTCATTTTTCTTTGGTGGTTAAAAATTAATTTAAAAAAACTAGCTGGTAGGATGCATGCCTGTAATCTCAGCACTCAGGAGGGGGAGAGAAAAGGATTCCAAGTTCAAGGGCAACCTGGCCTGGCCTACATATCCAGAAACTCTTGTCTCTTCCCACAGAAATTCTAACTTGTCTGCCACCTCCCAGACTTCTATGCTTCTCCACTCCAGAAGCCTCCAAGGTGGGCTGTCTCAGATATCTGGACTCTCTAGAGGTGTGTCCTACCATTGCCCACTGTTTGCCCACCACAGACCTTGCTCCATATGGTTGTCTGCAGCTTGCAGAGGCCTTCCAGCTCCCCTCTGCCACCTCCTTCCTAGTGATTATCAGCTCCTCTCCTTGCTATTTGTGCTAGCCACAGCTGAGCTTTGCTGGGGGAGGGGGACAACAACAAATTCAGCCTCCTCATTCAGGCTCTCTCCAACCAAGCAGGGATATACAACGTCTCCCCAGTTATAAGCACACATACACCAACATAAACTGGTACTGTTTCCTGGCTGGTAAAGTGCACATTCTCATGTCCATTTACATCTCTAGTATATCATATCTCAGCCAGAGCTTGTCCTGCTGACATTGAATGCTCTAGGACCACAGTCTTTTTTCTGCCATTCCTAGGAATAGGTATCGTAAAATTTTAATTTTCAAGTTTCTGAAGGAAATTAGTGAATGTAGCACATACTGTAGAATATCCTAGATAGCACCTTGTCATCAAATTTATACAAAATTTTAAAAGTAACTTACATTACAGAATTTTCTTTTATTGTCTATTCTGACTTTTAAGTAATGATGCCAGAATATGGAGGTATCACTTTGACTTTATTCAGCTGGGTTAAGAGAATCTTGGTGGATAACTGTAATCTCAATGTCTGTGAGATGAAGGAGGAATATCAGGAATTCAAGGTCATTGTCTGCTATATCACAAGTTTAGATTAGAGGCAGACTTGGAGTCCTGTCTCAAAACCAGTAATTTTTTTAAAAGGGAGCAGGAAAAGAGACTCATCATAGGTTTTACAATTACCCTTTTCTGGTAACTGACTAGAATTCTAGAGTAAAGGTTACAGGATTGGCTGCACATAGCTGTAGATGATGATCATCCACAGATTTTTTTAAAAACATATTTGAATTTATTTTCTGAATACAAACAGTGCATTTTTGTTAAATAAAGCTTTCCAGAATGCTAACTGGACCTCCTCACTCTAGCCTTTTCTGTGTAATGTATCTATCTGTGTATCTGCCACCACCAGGATGTTGCCTACATTTCTTCTAGGACTTGAGGACAGATATAGAAGTCACTCAGGCTATCTGGGTGATGCCTTGGGATTCTCAAACGTTGGTGTGTGACAACCTTTCTATACTTCTCTCTGTTTCTTGTTGTCTTCCCCAGGTTTGATATCTGGGAGGTCTGATAATCCAGAAGAAATTAAGTATTCTTATACCAAATTATATTACAATAAATATTCCAGATATTTTCCTTTAGGATTGTTATAAGTCCTTGTTGAGGCCTCTGTAATATGGGCAACAGAATGGATATGACTGTCTCTTTTGATAACCAGCTTTGTACTTCTCTCCCCACCACTCAAAGGTGGGGAACAGCTAGAACAGTAAGAAGGCTACCAAACAAGGTAGCCAGCCCAGGACATCTGCTACCGGTTCCACCAAGAGCCCCTCAGGGATTTGGGAGCATAACATTATGATCTTCATCTGTCTCTATCCCAACTTGCCCAAAGAATTGTTTCTTGCTCTTGGGGTACCCTTCAAAGATTGCATCCCACAGCTCAGCCGCCATTCTCTTCCTCTTCCTCTGCTCTTTACGATACTCCTTCCTTTCTTTGTACACCTCTGTCTTCTGGAGTGACAGGGCTGGTGGCTGCTTTGATGTAACAAGCAGCCTTCTTTAATTCCTTCTTTAACTCCTGGATCTCTTTCTGCATCTCAGGAATGGTCAGTGCATGTGTTAATTCCTTTAGCTCAGCTTCTGTGTGGTGGCAGCTTTGCTGTAAGCTCTGCACCTTGGTAGTGAGGGCCACAATTTTGGCATCCAGGCTGTGGAGGTCATCATCACTCACTGTGTCAAACTGGTCCTGATCTGCAAAATAACTTTTCTGCTGGCCAGATGTCTTCTCTTTGATTTGCCTTGCTGGGCCAGCTGATCCAGAGCTTTTACCACCACTTACCACCACTTCCTTGCCCAGTCCATGTTCCTTCTGCATGTATCTCAGGATGATCCTGGGGCCTGCAGGAGACAGGTAGGAGAGGGGGTGTGACCCTTTGCCAGCTCCCCTCCTGGATCCTGCAGGTGCCGCCATTACCTACCTATGGCTATAGCCTCTGCCCGGCCCAGCACTGCTGATTTTTTTTTTTAATTCACAGGAGGTCATATAGTATAAAAACATCTATCTCTGTGTTGTGATGGGCATGGCTTTTAAAAGAATAGGAAGGTTCTAGGTTTTTGATGACTTAAATATCTGCTTTAATTGGTATTTAAAAATGATGACGATCAGGGGCTGGAGAGATGGCTCAGAGGTTAAGAGCACTAACTGGGGGCTGGAGAGATGGCTCAGCGGTTAAGAGCACCGTCTGCTCTTCCAGAGGACCCGGGTTTGATTCCCAGCACCCACATGGCAGCTAACAACTGTCTGTAGTTCCAGTTCCAGGCAAACACCAAGGCAAATAAATAAATAAAGTTTAAAAAAAAAAAAAAGAGCACTAACTGTTCTTCCAGAGGTCCTGAGTTCAGTTCCTAGCAACCACATGGTGACTCACAACCATCTATAGTGAAATCTGGTACCCTCTTCTGTACACTGTATACATAATAAATAAATATTTTTTTAAAAAATGATTAAGATAGCATGTGGGAAATGCTGAGTGGGTCCAGTATCACAAGAATCTCCACAGAAAAATGTTTTTGCAGTGAAGCACCGTGGGAAGACTCTATTGACACTTCAGATAGGATCACAGTTTTGGAAAACTCATGTCACCATTTAGCCAAGCATTGTGGTGTGCATTTGTAACCCTTGTGCTCATGTGGCTGAAGTAGGAGGTTGGTGAATTTGAGGCTGTCCTGGACTATGTAGGAAGATCCCTTCTCAGAAAGCAGAATCTGAAGCCACATCAAGCTCTTGCTTTGCCTAGTTACAAGAATGTCAAGCAACATAGTGTCTAAATTAAGTTTATTTATTTATGTATTTTTCTTGAGACAGAATTTCTTCATGTAGGTTATCCTTGAAATTGCTGTGTAGAACAGGCTAGCTTCAAACTCAAGATCTGCCTGCCTCTGGCACCACTCAGCTAGATTTAAAATTACCTATGTTGCCAACACACTGATTTTAAAACTCTGAATTTACTAATGTGAATAATTATCAATATAGCCACAAGAAGAATTTGGGCTATGGAATCAAAAGTGTGCATATCTGTAGTAGTTTCTTTTCTTGATTTTGGTTCAGTTAACAGAGATATATCTCTATACTTGTAATTCCTGATAACTTAATGAGAACACTTAAACTTTCAGGTTACAATAAATGTTTCCATTATGTAATATGTAAAATATTTCATACACTAATTGACTCACTGTGAGTAGATGTGATTCTCTCCCCCCAGAAATTAAAGACACATTATTGTGGTAATGATTTCAGCCAGTTACAGAATTATACTTAGGTTACCAACTGGCTGGTTTTCTTTGTTTTGGGTTCCGTTCTTTACCCTCTGAGACAGGGTTTCATGGTGTAGTTCCAGCTGCCCTGGAACTCCCTCTGTAGACCAGGCTGGCCTTGAAATTGAAGAAATCTAAAAAATCCAGAGGGAAAACTGAACACAAAGTAAATATATGTGTAGCAATCTTATTTGCATTATCACTCTTAATAAGTCATGCTTATGATTTTTATCTTCTTTATAGTTATTGTTAACTTATCAGCATTTTAAATTCATTTTACTATTTTTCTTCATAAATACAAAATAAGTAAAGAAAAAAAAAAAAGAAATTGAAGAAATCTGCCTGTCTCTGCCTCTTGAGTGCTGGGATTAAAGGCTTGTACCACATGTCTGGCTAAACTGTTTGTTTTTAATATTTACTTGTTCATTTTATGTATATGAGTCTGTTGCCTTCATGTATGTGTTCATGTGCTTCGAATCTCCTGGAAATGATATTACAGATGGTTGGAGCCATCAAGTGGGTGCTGGGAGTCAAACCTGGATCCTCTGCAAGAGTAGCCAGTGCTTTTAACTACTGAGACGATGTCTCTGCAGCTCTCTGAGCCTCTTGTAGCCTAGGCTTGTCTCATTCTCCTGATCTTCCTGCCTCTACCTCTTGAGTGCTAGGGTTACTACTGGTATTAAATAATCAGTGAATGTTTTTCTGTGTTTTCTATCCAGGCATTATCCCATTGACTCCTTTATTTTTTTCCAGGTTAATTTTGGTAACTGGGTTGTGGTTCAAAGTGACAAGCTAATTATAATGCTCTTTAGCATTTTTAAACTTTTAAAAAGGTTTTATTTAGCTGAGCATTGTGGCACACACTTTAATTTCAGCACTTGGGAGGCAACGTCAGGCAGATCTCTGAGTTTGAGTCCAGCCTGGTCTGTTGTGAACAAGTTCCAGGACAGTCAGTGCTACACAGAGAAACCCTGTCTTGAGAAAACCAAAAGACAAATAAAACAACAATAGAAGGCTTTATTTTTATTCTTTAGATGTATATATGTTTTGCTTGCATGTATGTGGTACGACATGAGTATCAGATGACTGTAAGCCACTGTGAGAATCCTGGAAACCCAGATACTCTGAAAGACAAGCAAGTGCTCCTAACCATTTAGTCATCTCTCTGTCTTTAACCACTCAGCCATCCCTCTATATTAACCAGGCCACCATCTCTCTAGTCCCCTTTATCATTTCTAAAACTGTCTAAGTGAAACCTCTGGGAATGGTTTTGTAATTTGCCTAACTTAGAATATTAATTTCGGGCTCAGTGGTTAAGAGCACCGTCTGCTCTTCCAGAGGACCCAGGGTTCAATTCCCAGCACCCACATGGCAGCTAACAACTGTCTGTAGTTCCAGTTCCAAGCAAACACCAAGGCAAATAAATAAATAAATTTTAAAAAAAAAGAATATTAATTTCAATATGGCTATAGTAGGGGGTGGGATTTGCTGTGGTTATTCCAAGATCTCTCATTATATTTAAACCAAGTTAGACTTGGAAAAACTGACTGAATTTTATAGTTGTATTTTGTAACCATTGTGCCCAACATTTTGAGACAGCTTGTCCTTTTGAAGGCCGTTCACATACATGTCAGTTGAGAGTCACATCACCTGTATGCAGCTGATAGTGTCTATCTCTTTCCTGGTCAGGGAACCTGGGATTTAACACAGAACTTAAGAAGAGTGGTGAGGGCCCTTTCTGGTCAGCCTACAGTGTAGACCAGAGGAGCACTTGCTGTTCTCTGGACTATAGCACAAATTCTAATTGTAATGAAAGAGACTCAAAGCCAGATATCAGGGAAAGGCTGAACTATCAGAGGAAACATCACAGTCAGATCTCATCCAGCTATCTTCCAGTTTCCTCAGCCTAGCTTTTAATGCTGCTGTTTTCCTAAGTCTGCCTTAAATACCCTTCTCGCCCAGCTGTATCCCATCCAGGTTATGATTAAAGTAGTGAACTAATTTGGTAGTCAGCCTTGAACTCATAGGAACACAGAAAGATCTCTGTCTCTGGAGTTATGGGATTAAAGGCGTAGGTCACCACTCCCACTTGCCCTGTGCTGGGATTAAAGGTGTGTGCCATTGAAGCCCAGCTGTTTGGCCTTGTACTCAAAGATCAGGAACTCCTGAAAGATGGAAAGATGGCTCAGAGGTTAAGAGCACTCACTGTCTGCTCTTCCAGAGTTCTGAGTTCAATTCCTAGCAACCACATGGTGGCTCATTACTATCTACAGTGAGGTCTGGCACCCTCTTCCGACCTGCAGGCAGAACACTGTATGCATAATAAATAAATCAAAAAAAAAAAAAAAAAAAGAAAGAAAAAAGAAAAAAGAACTGAATCCACCTCTGCCTAGTTTTTGACTGTGGGTTGATCTCTTGATATTCCAAGTTTTATTAAATATGTAACATATCACTACATTGAACAAGGGCCATGCCGCATCACAGCTAAAGTGAAGGTACATTGCTTGAGTAATGGCGTACTCAGAAAGCTATTCCTCACTTGTAGTCCTCTGTAAAGTATAAGTAGCAGAAGTTGCTACCACAGACCTGTGGAACCCAGGCACACCTATACCAGAGTTCCCTACTCTAGGCTTTCCAGTGGTCAGACTTAGAGGTGAACTGAAAGATGAGTGCCTCCTGTTTACCAGCATCAGGCCTGGGGGCAGGTTGTCTACACTGCCAGCCTCTTTCCATTCCCATGTATTGTACACTGATTAGCTGTTGGCTCCACCTCTGTAGGTGTCCCCCTGAGGCTCAAGAGTATGCTTCTGGGAAACCCCATTCAGGTCACGCACAGGGCCTGACTTCATTGGTGTGCATTGGATTGGCCAGCTCATCGGAGAAATTGAGCTGCTGTGCTGTACTGTAGCTGGTGGGATTATGATGACCACAGAGCACAGGCCGTGATCCTTGACTTGAAAGGTAGAGCTCTATTGGGAATTAAGTGGGGAATGCCCAGAGTGGCACCTAAATTTGTCCAGTAGCGTGTGATGAAAGCTCCTCGGAGGGTTTAACTACCCAGTGAGTCTCTAAAGCACAGTGATGACAAAAGACATTTCCTCCTGCTGTCTCTCTGCTCATTTTCTATGTGCTGTGAGATTTTCCAGGTCAGTCAGGAATTTACTAGTGAGTCGAATCAACAGTCATGCATCCCAAAAGGATAAGAGGGTATGTGTGCAGAATGTGCTAATGATTGAAGAGTGAGAGCATCATAGCGTGCTCACATCAGGACAACTACCACAGACTCTGTGGTCCTGGGATCACAGCCCTAGAGCAGTCTATTGTTGACTAGATGTTATTATGTGATGGGACTGTATTTATTTATTCATTCATATCTTTCTTGGAAAAAGGGACAGAGCAGGAAGATTAGAAAATATTCTTGTCAGGTGTTGGTGACCCTTTAATCACAATACTCAGGATTCAGAAGCAGGAGGATTTCTGTGAGTTTGATCTACAGCTTGATCTACAGAATAAGTTCTACAATGGCCAGGGCTACAAAGAGAGTCCCTGTCTTCAAAACAAAATAAAATAAAACAAAAAACAAAAAAAGAAAAAGAAAAGAAAAGGAAGAAAGAAAGAAAAAGAAAAAAGAAAAAAAAGTTCTTCACAAGGCCAACACCCTCTTTCCTAGTTACTATCAGTGAACTCTTGTGGATACCCATAAAAGCAGGAAATGGCTGATAAGCAAATTACCTATGGAGACCAGAGTCTGAGTTTCAGTTCTGGCTCCCATTTGCACTATAATTTAGGGCCTTTGTGCCTCAGTTTTCCTATCTATCAGATGGAGATGGTACCAGAATCTACATACAGGGAACAGTTGAGTTCTGTGAATGAGATTGATGGTGCGTCTTCTGTGAATAGTAGCCATAGCATCATGCAATACACATGGAAAAATGTAATGAGCATGGGGCCTTGATGCTGGCCATAGGAAAGGAGCTTCTGAAAATTTTCTGGAGGTGATCCCAGAGCCTGTGGTTAAAGCAGAGTTAGGTAGATAGGAGAGGTGAAGGGAGAGTGTTTTCATGATGCATGCAGGAATGTGTGGGAGTGGTCAGCAGAGCTTCAACTTGTTTATTCCCTCATCTAGTCCTTGATCTACTGCTTGTTCAAGTCAGACTGGGCCACAGATTCACAGTAGAACAAAGTATGTGTTCAAAGTACGTGTAGTGAGCAGAAGCCACTACAGACAGGAATCCTTTCTGGTCAGTCACCAGAATCACCAGGAGACAGCTGGTTTTTTTTTTGTTGTTGTTGTTGTTGTTGTTTTTGTTTTTTGTTTGTTTTTTTAATTAAAACATACATTTATTTATTTATTTATTTATTTATTTATTTATTTATTTATTTATTTGCCTTGGTGTTTGCTGGGAACTGGAACTACAGACAGTTGTGAGCTGCCATGTGGGTGCTGGGAATTGAACCCTGGTCCTCTGGAAGAGCAGTCAGTGCTCTTAACCGCTCAGCCATCTCTCCAGCCCCAGGAGCCAGCTGTTAACATTCTGAGGACAATAGAGTAGGATTTCATGGCACAGAGCTGCCTGCTAGGTTGATCGTAGATCGCAACTTGATCCTCATGAGCCTTGGGCAAGTGTATGCCTCAGATACTAGATACTCTGATATTTTGTCAGCTATGGATGCATGGTGGTACTCAGGGATGCTGCTGTGAGTGAGTCCAGAGGGTCAGGCCCTAAATATTAGAGTGTACTCATAAACTCTTACTGAAGACCCATTTTCCTACACAAGGATGTACATAGCTGTCTTGAGTATGCATCTTCTCATCCTTCTTCTTCCTAGGCTCAGCCCAATCTTTTATTCATCATAGGTTCCTTCCTTATAGGACCTTGTCCTGATCCCTGTCTGAATGGATCCCCAAAATAGCTCCTGTGGTGTGTTGGCTCTTACCATGGCACTTGTCCTCACACTTGGAGCGGCTTGTTCTCCAGTTGCATTCTTACTGGTTGGCATGTAAACACCATAATGGTAACTGTTATTCATATCCCCTTTCCACATAAAGTATTCACCATTCAGTCAATGAATGAACAAATTAATTAATGCAATGCAAAAGCCACTTAAACTGTTACTATTGCTAACATCTCTTTTTCTAATTTTTTTAAAGATTTATTTATTTATTACGTATACAGTACAGAAGAGGGTACCAGACATCATCATAGATGGTTGTGAGCCACCATGTGGTTTCTGGGAATTGAACTCAGGACTTCTGGAAGAGCCATCTCTCCAGCCCCCCTTTTTCTAAATTTGATAGCATGGTTAATGGTTTAACATTTCAGGTCCTCTGACCACATAGTGGTTTTTACCATACTGGAAAGGTGTCCAAGTGAAAGCCACTTGTACAGGAGATAGACATACTTACTTGTTGACAATTTCTGGTTTTTTCAAGACAGGGTTTGCTCTGTAGCTTTGAAGCCTGTCCTGGAACTCACTCTGTAGGCCAGGCTGGCCTCAAACTCAGAAATCCACCTGCCTCTGCCTCCCAAGTGCTGGGATTAAAAACATACTCGACCACCACCCGACAATTTTATTTAATTAATTAATTAATTTTTTTTTAATGAAAGCTGTGGTTTGTTCTCAGAGCTTCTCAGCTGAAGCCTGAAAGCTGACATCTTGGTGACAAATGTGCACAGTCCTCACAGGGAGGTTGAGCATTAAGGACTGTGTCACTATGCATGTTTCATTCATTTTAGCCTTGTTACCTGGCTCAACCAGTTGTCCCAGCCATACCCCAGTATAAATCACAAACCAGGCAGTCCTTAGGAAACAGGTTGGAAACCCAGAAATACCTCTAGAAGTTTGTAACATTTCTTAAGGTCCTTAAAAAAAATCCTTGTGGCTCTAAAGGCAGCTCCCTCTGCCGAGAAGTCTGTCTCCAGCACCTTTGCTTCTGAGGTTGGTAGCTTTCAGAAAGACTGCAATGCAGCGGTTAGCAAAGCCCTGTTAATATGGAAGCCACTCGCTCCTCTTCAGACTGCTGCTTGCTGCCTGTGAGCTGAAGGAGGAGATGGTGGGTCGAACATGCCTCAGGACCCTTGGCTCTGTGATTAGACACAGGCAATGTTGTGAGTGCCTTGGCTAGCACAGGCTTGTCCTGCAGCAGCTCTTAGTTTCTGGTGCAGTGGGCTTTCCTCAGAATGTGAAACTGAAGATGCCTTTGCAGTTTGTGCCTGATAATTTGGTTTTCATCTATGAGTTCAGATGGTGGGTTATACAAAGGTAAGGGACTTTTAAATGCATGTATTTTTGTGTTTTAAGTATTTAAAAATACCCTAAATCAAAGTAAAAAATTATGATTAAAATAGATCCCACTGAATCTAAGAAATAAAACTTGGTATCTTGTTAATGACAGTTTTGAGATTTGAAGAAATGTCTTATTTATTGTGAACTAATGTCCTCTAATGAATTAATGAATTACTCAGGGTGTTATTTGAAAAGGGTTTGCTTTTCCTTTGGCTTCCTAATAAATAAGCTTGAACCTCAGAAACGTAGATATGTGTTATAACATTTTAACATATTTGTTTCTTTTAAACAATGACAATTTTATTGATTTGACACAAGATATTTTATTTTTCTGGCATAAGATGTATCATTAACCATAAGATGATAGATGATAAAGTCCAGTTACTGAGTTCTTATTGTTCTTCAGACGAGCATATTCTTAAGTGTGGAACTCTATGCTTATGCATGGGGTGAGCTGGGTACTACTTTCAGACGGTCTTCTTTGTTTATTTAAAAGGGAGGAGAAATCCAAACTCAAATGGTTTTGCTATAAATTGGTGACCCCAGAATGCATTGAATGCTTCATGGTTGTTAATTTTATATGTCCAACACCAAGAAATATAATGACAGGGTTACCATGGCAACTGCATGTGTTCTGAAAAGCTTGTGAATGGGCTCTGAACCTCCTGGCATTTTAACTGAGATTTTCCAGCTGAGAACCTGCATATGTGATCAGTGTAAATAAATTCAGCTTTCTATGGAAAACACATCCTTTTTCTGTGCTTACCAGAGTTGGCTGCCCTGCTCAGCATTATCTCTGGAGACACCTACCTTGCCTCTTGGTTCCTGATCACAGAGGATGGTTGAAAGATTGTTTTCAGCCTTAGGTTGGGGAGCCATCTCACCACAATCAGCCAATTGGCCATGTGGAATGGGACTGACTATGCTCAATAATCCCCACATCCCTGACTGTACTTGGAGTTTTATGTCCTGGTGTGGTGTGATGTCTTGGTGGAGCTTTCTGTCCCTGTGAAGAACTTCTTTCCAAAAGTTTCCAGGCTCTAAAACCTGACTTCAGTCTTAGCTTGGAAGATGTGGTGGTTGGTTTGGGGAAGGGAGCCTAGTGATGAAGCTTGTGGAAATTATAAAGGAGAGCCAATTACTTCATTATTTGCTGGCAGCATTTATAGCTAGTTTATTCCCCAAGCTGAGGTGTGATGTGCACCCTTAATCCTAGCCCTTAGAAGGCAGAGGCAGACAGATCTCTGTGAATTCAAGGCTAACCTAATCTGTATAATAAGTTCCAAGCCAGTCATAGGTACACAGATCTTTAAAACAACAAAAATCAAAACAAACAAACAAAAAACAGTCTTCCATGTGCATTTAAACCACATTGCAATTTTTTCAGAGACAGGGTTTTGCTTTAAAGCCCCAGTGTGCTTGAACTTACTACCTATATGTGTCTGGCCTAGAACTCAGAATTATGTGGTGTAACGTTTAATTTGAAGGTAGTTTATCTATCTATTTTTAGTTACCCATTAGTGGGTATATTTCTTTGACTTACCTATGGATATCATTTACCTCGGGCTAATTTTATCCTTTTATTTTCAGATGAAGAAACTGAGGCCCAAGGAAGTTACCTACTTGGTTGAGGTCCCAGAATAGATCAGAACCAGGTCCACTATCAGAAACCTGCTCCTGGTTCCTGGCTGTCTGGTCCTCTGAGGTTCATTTCCTGACAAGGTTTGTTCTCAGTTAATACTCTTGTTTTCCTTTTGTCAGAAAGGGGGTTTCTCATAGTTTCAGGTCTCTAACTTAGAGCTTTCAATTTAAAAATATTTAAATTTCCACACTTTTTTTGCATCATTTATGAACTTCTGCTTAGTATGCAGATGCTGATACATTCATGGGAAGGACATGTTTTCTGCCCTGTGTGCCACCTGCTATGATAAGAGCTGTGAACAGTCATGGACTATTCAGCTAAACTCTGAATTGAGGAGCTAAGGAGATGGCTTATATAAACATGAGGACCTGAGTTGGGATCCCAAGCACCCTAAGTATCAGGGCTTTGGGGGAGAAGGGAGAGATAAAGATAGGTGACACATGAATTTTAGTTGGTATTTAATGAAAACTCAGAGCCAAATATTGGAGAAAAGCTGGACTATCGGAGAGATGAAATAGACCACAGTCAGTTCTCACCTAACCAACTTCTCAGGGTAAAAGCTATCTTCAAGAGTCTTTAGCCTGGGGGACTGGAGAGATGACTCAGCGGTTAAGAGCACTGACTGTTCTTCCAGAGGTCCTGAGTTCAATTCCCAGAAACCACATGGTGGCTCTGAACCATCTGTAATGAGATCTGGCACCCTCTTCTGGCCTGCAAGCAAAACACTGTATACATAATAAATCTTAAAAAAAAAAAAAAAAAAGAAAAGAAAAAAAAAGAAGTCTTCAGCCTGGTTTGTAGCTTCTACAGAAGACCTCAGTGTCTGCAGACATCTGCCTTAAATATCTTCCAGGTTCAATTCTGCATCATAATCCTAGAGTTAGGATTAAAGCTGTGAGCTACTACTGTTTGGGCTGTTTGTGAATGGGCTCTGAACCTCCTGGCATTTAACTGAGATTTCCAGCTGAGAACCTGCATATGTGATCAGTGTAAATAAATTCAGCTTTCTATGGAAAACACATCCTTTTTCTGTGCTTACCAGAGTTGGCTGCCCTGCTCAGCTCTTTCTCTGGAGACACTTACCTTTCCTCTTGGGATTAAATGCATAGGTCACCACTCTCTGACCCTCAGTGCTTGACTGGGTGATTCTGTCCTCTGATATTTCAGGCTGATTTTGTTAAATATAAAATATATCACCACAGGTAGGAGAGTCCCCAAGTGTGTGCTGGATAGTGAGAAGTTCCATATTTAGTAAGAGATTTTTGTTAAAAATTGAGGTGAAGAATGCCAGAGGTAGGGGTATATACCTTTAATTCCAGCACATGGGAGGAGGCAGAGGCAGGCTGATCTCTATGAGTTGGAAGCCAGCCTGGTCTGTAGAGTGAGTTCCAGGACATCCAGGGCTACACAGAGGAACCCTCCTCAGAAAAACCAAATTAATTAATTGCAGTGGAGAATGATAGAATTAGACACTCAATGTCAGCTCCTTGCCACCAAGACACACACTCACAGTTCTGGCTCAACACCTGTACTCATTACATCATGACACCACACTTTTGGCCGAGTGATATGATGATAGGTTCAGTCAATTTTTTTTTGAGACAAGTTGTTTCTGTGTCACAGCCATGGCTTTCCTGGAACTCTCTGTAGACCAGGTTGGTGTTAAACTCAGAAATATTTACCTCTGCTTCTCCAGAGTTGGGAGCAAAGGTGTGCACTACCACACCTGGTTTCTCCTCCTTTAAAAATTTTTTTTTTTACTTGTAAAAAATAGAGATGTGCGCTTGTATTAAAAAAAAAAAAAAAAAAAGGTTGTGACACAGACCTTTGATCCTGGTATTCAGGAAGCAGAATCAGATAAATAGTTTGAGGTAAACTTGCTCTAAATAGTGAGTTCCTGGCCAGCTAAGACTTATAGTGACATCTTGTCTCAAAAAAATAAATAAGAGGAGAGGCCAGTGTAATGCTGTGTGCCTTTAATCCTAGTACTCATGAGACAGAGGCAGACAGATCTCTAAGTTCGAGGTTAACCTAGTCTACTGTAGTGAGTTCCAAGGCAGCCAGACTTAAATTGTGGAACCCTATCTTGAAAAAAAGAAAGAAAACCAAAGAGGAAAGGAATTTAACAGGGAATTTAACTTTTTATGGTCAGATAAACCCTGCACGTTACAGAATGTTTCACAAGCAGATTCGTTTAAGCCCTTGGAAAGTGTCTAGATCCACTGGTTCTTTTTGTATATTCCTCAGCTGGTGGCCTCTGTTCATCTAGAAGATGTCTATTTTCCATAGAGGAGAAAGGTAAGAAGGATCATAGCTGACATTTCCGTAACAAAATATGGGTTTATAAGAGGAAGCTGCTTCAGGGCCAACAAGATGCCTCAACTGTGAAAGGCATTTGCTGCTAAACCTGACAGTTTGAGTTTGGTTCCAGGAACCATGTATGCTAGAGAGGCTTGACTCCCACAACTGTCCTCGGATGCACGTATATACACAGTGGCACATAGTGTGCACACATGAATATAATATAAATCTCTTAAATGCTTCCACAGTAAAGGTCAAAATTAAATTTTTTCTTTACAATTCTACATGATATAGGAAGGTTTCAGAGATGTCTCAAGCTGAGCATAGTGTCTTATGTCTATAATCCCAGCATTAGGAGACTGAGTCAGGAGAGTCTACATGAGTTCGAGATTAGCCTAAACTATGAGATTACAGAATAAATTCCAGGCTAGGCTGGCTATAGAGTGAGATTCTGTCTTAAAAACAGAAAATTTCTGGGGTAGACCACATTTGAAATCTCAGTATTTGAGAGGCTAAGGCAGGATTATTACAGTTCAGGACCAGCCTGTACTGCATAGTAAGCTCTAAGCTGATCTGAGCTACAGAGTGAGACCACATTTCAAAGGGGGAAAAAATGAAGACTCAAAGGCCCCAGGACAGCTGCCTTTGGCTCTATAGTAAGATCTGTGGCCTCAGATTTATGATATTCTTGCCTCTGATCCTGCCTATGATGCTTTCTTTTATTTGTAATGTATAGGATTAATGAATAGTGGACAGTTGTGTAGAAATGACCAGAGATCTTGATTAGGTAGTAATAAACTAAATAAGACCCAAGGAGGCTTGTATATTCAGGTCCTGCTTGGCCTCTGTGTGCAGCATTATCTCTTCCTGCCCTGGCAGGGTGCTCTGGAGTGTCATAGGACCTGCTATCAGTTGAATTAGGCCTGATTTTGAGTGGGGATTGAACTTTAAAGGAGTGCTTGTAGTTTATGTGGCCTGCTTTGGGGAAGAGGAATTGTGGTTTCTGTGCATCACTGTAGAGGAGAAAAGACAGAGAACAAGAGATCAGAGAAGACTTGTTTTGAGGCTTGTTTACATAGCCCTTGTCTGTCTGTATTTTTCAGTTCAGAGGACTCATCAGACCAGAGAATGAGACTTGACACTGTCCTTCCTTAGTCTGTGTGGTAGTGGTTTGAAAGAAAATGGCCTCCAAAGGGAGTATCACTTTTAGGAGGTGTGACCTTGTTGGAGGAAGCATGTCACTGAGGGGTGGGTGGGTTTTGAGGTCTCTTTTGCTCAAACTACTCTCTGTGTCAATCAGTTGACTTCCTGTTGCCTGCAAGATATAGCACTCTTAGCTCCAGTACCACATCTTCCTGCAAGCGTCATGCTCCCTATCCTGATGATAATGGACTGAACCTCTGGAACTGTAAGTGAGCCACCACAATTAAATGTTGTCTTTATAAGTGTTGCTATGGTCATGGTGTCGCTTCACAGCAATAGAAACCTAACTAAGATAGGCTGTAACATTTCTGTGTAATATTAAAACCATGTCCCTATCCTTAGCACGCCAAGTTAAAACATTTCAAAAGAAAAGTGTTAACATGAGATCCAGTTTGCTACCATAAAAAGTTGCCTCTGCTACTCCTTTGTAGAAGACACTTAAGCCCAGGTTGTCTGGCCCTAGGCTATGTACTGCCCATGTGGGGATACCCTTTCTCTCAGACCTAGTTATAGGTCCTGCTGCCCTGAATACCAGAGCATTGCTTGGTTCCTCAACAGTGCTTCTCTCTTTATGAAGAAAGTACTACTACTATTATCATCATGCTCAGTGTTACCACTAGTGCTTCCATCTCTAATAAACTTATAAAACAAATTATTTCATGCTTTCAAATTTGCTCATTTAAATTCTGTTGGTAGCATTAACTTAGAACATGTTTTTAATATATTATTTGTTTAAGAATACCTTTAATCTGAGAGTAGGAGGATCTTTCTGAGTTTGAGGCCAACCTGGTTTATGTAGAATTCCAGAACAGCCAGGTGGGACCCTGTCTCAAAAAAACAGACCCCTGCTATCTTCCACCCCTCGCTAGGACCAATGAATTAGCACATTGTCCTGAATACCATGTTGGTTTCCTCAAGCATCGCCACCATGGAGAAGGTTGGAGGCCAGGTTCAGCCATGTAAAATTTTTTCAGGCAGCTGGAGACTCAAAGCAGTTCTGTCTACAGAATGTTCAAAATGATCCCCTGTTGACTAGAATGTCTTCTTCTACAAGTCCCTTCAGCCTCCAGAAAGTTTGCTCCTTTTTGTAGTCAACATTTTTCAGAGGTTTCTCAAAGCACTTTTCACAAACCAGTGACTATTCAAAAGAACTAAATTTGAAGTCTATACAAAAAACTTCCTTATAACAATGTGCCATAATGTACAATCTTATCCATATTTAACATTTACCTCTCTGAATTTTTATGGATTTCTGTTTCACAGGGTTTAACTATTTTATATACATTGGCTGCAGCATATAATAAAATAGCATACAAGAAAGTGTAAAAAAATTAAAACAAAATCAAGAAAACCAACTACATTTTACTATTAACAAAGATTTTTAAAATTTATTTTTGTTGCTTTTTGGTTTTGTTTTGTTTGTTTTTTGAGACAGGATGTCTCTATGTAGTCCTGGCTGTCCTGCAACTAACTCTGAAGACCAGGCTGGCCTCAAACTCATAGAGATCCACCTGCCTCTGTCTCCCAATTGCTGGGATTAAAAAAAGATAATTTTAAAATGCCAATTTAAAAATGCCATTTAGTATCTGGCAGTCATTTAACATAGAGATTTTCTTTTGTGTTTGGAAAAAGTGAAAATGCTCCTCCCTCCTTCCCTCCCTCCTTTTCTTCTTTCCTTTCTCTTTTCTTTCATGGAGAGAGGTGTGGTAGAAAGATGATGTATGCAGATGCATTTACCTAGGCATGCCCTTGAGGAGGCCAGAGGAGGGTACCATGTGTCTTCTTCCATCACCCTGTGTCCATTGAGCCATCTCCCCAGCCCTGAGAAATAACCTTTAAGCAAGTACTTTTTTTTTTAAAGATGAAGAGTGCAACCTCCTCAATTCACCTAATCACTTATGAAGCACTGTGTACTTATACACACATACCCATCCTGATATAAAACACATGCTTCATGAAGTGAGATGTTCAGTACTGAGCCATTTTTAAATATTTACTTTTTCTTACTCCATTTACCTTTGTCTATTCTCAAATACGAGGATTATAGAAAATGGTTAATTTCTGTCTATTCTTTAGATAGGGCATAAATGTCCTCTTGGGAAGATCTTCCCTATATCCCTGTGTTTAGGAGTCACTACTCTATATATTGTATATCTCCTGTCTTAGGGTTTCTATTGCTGTGAAGAGTGAAGAGATAGGATGACCACTGCAAATCTTACATTGGAAATCATTTAATTAGTGTGGCTTACAGTTCAGAGGTTCAATTCTTTATCATTATGGCAGGACTTGGTGGCTTGCAAGCAGACATGGTGCTAGAAAAGAAGCTGGAAGATCTACATCTTGATCCAAAGGCAACAGGAAATGGTCTGAGTGTCACACTGAGTGAAGCTTGAGCAGGGGAGACCTCAAACCCTATACCCACAGTGACTGACACACTTCCCCCAACAAGGCCACTCCCACTCCAACAAAGCCTCAGCTCCAAATAGAGCCATTCCCTGTGGGCCAAGGGATCAAACCACAGCATCTCCCTTTGGTAGTTTTTATGTCTTCCACTTGGGGACTAGCTGTCCACCTTCTTAGCCTGACAGTTGTTGATGCACAGGGTTTGTTCTTATCCTCCTCTTCTTCATATTGCCCCCAGTATGGACATCAGACAAATTTAGGGTGGTTTGAGATCTATGTTCCTTCCTAAGATTTTCTCAGAGGTTTTTAGGTTCAACCAAGAAATCTTTTTTCCCTGATCAAAAACTTTTCTAGTTTTTCCAACTATTGATTACTTCCATTTTCTTCCTCTTTGTGGAATAAATGACCCTTTATGTCTCTTTCTTCTAAGTAGGCTCTTCCTTGTAACTCTTCCCTTGTGTTTGCATTTAAAAATAAAGATGGAGAGAATGAGGTAATTTTTTTTTAAACTAGTAAACCTGCTTCAGAGCTTTTGGCATTTATATATATAGGTAGTCCTCTTAAGTTTGCTTTTCTCTAAGTGCTAGACCAGGAGGAAAATGTTTGCATTTTAAAATAGGGGCTGCTGGGTTCCCTACTTGCTTGCCAGCCTGCATGTGAAAGTGCTGGCTGTCCAGGTATGTCCTGTGTAATGGGTCTTTCCTCGACTTGCTTAGTAACTGTCTAACCTATCTTCAAAGTTTTCCCGATATTTTTTCAACAGATTTATTAATGTAACTATTTTATTTGTATAAGGAATGTTAACAGAATATTTGAAAACCTCTTTTGCACTATGCCTTAGAAAAGAAATGAAGGATGTAGAAAATATGTGGGTGAACGTTTCTTGTTTATTCAATGAAATTAGGAGTTTGAAATATTTAAGAAATGAGATGGCTGATTTCAAATGTGTAGTTATTCTATAAAACCAAGACAGTAACTTTGTTAGTCCATTTGCTTATAATTGAACTGGTTTCCTTGGAACCTGGGCAATAAGACCTTCACTGGTCAGTAAGTTGCCTTGGTGTTGGTGCTTCAAATGGCAGTTTGGTGTTCCTCATATTCCATTATAAATTATTACCTGTGGTGGTTTGAATAAGAATGGTCCCTATAGGCACATAATATTTGCTTGCTTAGTCACTAGGGAATGGCACTATTTGAAAGGATTATAAGGATTAGGAGGTATGTCCTTAGAGGAGTATGTCACTGACTTTGAAATTTCAAAAGCCTACACCATGCCAGGTCTCCCCTCCCCTTCCCTCCCTTCCACCTATGGATCAGTATATAGTTCTGGACTAAGCCTCTGAAACTGTAAGCAAGCCCCCAACTAAATGCTTTTAAGAGTTGCCATGGTCATGATGTCTCTTCATGGCAATACAACAGTAAGACATTACCTAAATCCACCTGACTGAATTTTGCTTTCTTTGCACCCATGGTTTGTGTGTATATATTTCATGGTTATAGGAAAGTTTAAATTCTCTTAGTATTTTCATTTCTACAAAATGCTTTTTAAAAAACTAATTTATATCCATTTGATGATTGCCTTTGACCGATTGGATGGGGACATACACATACATATGTGACTATTGATTGCAAATAATGGGAGCATTCTCTGTTTCTCAAACATCACTAGAAAGAGTAATTCTTGTCAGCATTGGTCTTAATTCTATTTAACAGGAGACTTATACCTGGAGATTCTGTTTGCACTATGATGGAATAACAGGTATTAGAGCTCTGCCAGATTCAGGGGAGGCAAATAATACAGAATTTAAGGAGGCACCAAAAATGTTGGTAATTAAGATTAATTGTATTTCAGTGTTAATACCTTTAAAAGTCAAATGAAACTGTGGTAAAAAAAAAAATAAAAATTTTGGGTAAAGATAATGTTGGTATTGATTGTTTTTCCTCACACAGCACTGTAACTGGCGCTGCATATAAAATTTTTGTATATTATTTCTTAGTGTCCTCCCCATTAATTACGGTGTTCTCTATCTCTGTACTTTCATATTCCCTTAAAATTTATACCTGAGGCAAGTCTTCTACTTTATTTAAATCCAGAACAGATTATCTTAAGCAACTTAGAAACCAGGCAGAATATGTAAAACAACTATTTTTAGATATGTGTACGAGGTAGATTAGGACTATGTCCCCTGAAACAGGAAACCGGGTGGACAAGCACATGGTTCCCAGCTCATCCCCTGGAGCAGGCGCTGCATGCTTTCCTTTATTTACAAAGGGCAGCAAGCAAATGTGTTGGACTTCTGTCAGAACCATTCTGCTATCACTTGTGTTTTCTTTATGAAAGCAAGAATGTAATCAAACAAGTATAGATTTGTTCTAAGAAAACTTGATTAAGAAATCAGCAGCAGTTTGGATTTGGCCTTCAGGTAGCTTTTTACCTGATTCAGAGGCAGAGTCTCCACACTTCAGGAAAGGGGGAGAAAGCCAGAGTCGAACAGTGACAGAGTGACAAAGCTGAGTAAATTTGGGGAAAGGCAAGCTGCTTAGAGCTTGGGATCTGCACAGCCACCCCAAGTCTTGCCTGGATTATCATCCAGAAGACATACCCCAAAACCAGAAAAAAAAAAAAAACAGAAAGAGAAGACTCTCACCTATGCCTGGGAATATCCTCAGTGGTGTCAGTTAAATCCTTTAAGGATTGCTTTTTACTGTTAGTGGGGTGCTGAGCAATTTTTTTTTTTTTTTTTTTAACCTAGGGTAACTAGCTCAGGAGGATATAACCTGCAGGAAGCTGTAGCCTTAAAGTAAGTTGCTTCAGATTTTTTTTAGCCAAATCTGGGTCATTTATCTATTCCGAGAACAGAGCCCAGGAACTTGAAAAGTTATGGTAAGGGCTGGGGCTGGGATACCATGATAGAGAATGCTTAGTGTAGACAGGGCTTTGAGTTTGTTTCTAGCCACTACAGAGAAACTCAACAGGAACAAGAGAGCAGCTTATCATATTAGAGAGAGTAGCAAACTTTCATGGTATTGGTAGTTAAGTGTTTGCCCAGTGTGCATAAAGCCCTGTGATCAATCTCTAGGACTCCAAGGGAGAGAATAGAACATTAAATTCAGTATTTAGTAATGTATAAAAGCATTCAATGGGATGTAGAGATGGCCAGGAGTTTACCTCAGGAATGAAAGATTACTTTAATATTGGAAAATCTATTGTGATCAACTGGAGTACTAGAGCAAAGAAAAAAGACACAGTGATGCAGAAATGAAAAATAGAAAACATAAAAGGCAAAAGTCAGGTGTAAGTGAAGACAGAAGGGAGAGAGGAAGGGAGGGAGATGGGAGACTTGAGTATAGAAGTATCTTGGAAAGGTAATGATTGAAAATGTTCAGATCATATGAAAGATGCCAGACTTAAGGCAGGAGGATCAGGAGTTCAAGGTTTTTCTCAGCAACATAGGTGAATTGGAGGCCAGTGTGGGCTACACAAGACCCTGTCTCAACAATATAAAAGTCAGTATCTAAAAGAGATAAGTAACTATCACATAAGCATAATGGTTTGCAGGTTTTGAACACATACGCATGTGCACATGTAGACCAGTAGAATTGAGTGGAGTTAATGGCTTACAGTTTTTGTCATCCA
This sequence comes from Sigmodon hispidus, assembly GCA_004025045.1. Lineage (NCBI taxonomy): Eukaryota > Metazoa > Chordata > Mammalia > Rodentia > Cricetidae > Sigmodon > Sigmodon hispidus. Next base: position 80,456 of record PVIH01002935.1, read on the forward strand.
AAAGAGTGGCAAGGTTTTGCAAATGTTGGGCCTTGATAAGTCACCCTTTGTACTATAATTCCTAAATAATAAAAGAGACTATTATTACATGAATTCTGTTTAGTATTATAATAAAAACCCAGAGCCAGATATTGGGGAAAAGCTGAAATATCAGCCAACTCTCACCCAACCTCAACCCAGGCATTTCTTCCTGAATCTTCAGACTCTTAGAATATCTGTCCTCAACTGAAAAGGTGGCAGAGGGAGTTAAACTTCTTCCTTCTTTCTGTCTCCACCTAGCTATCTCACTTCCTAGTTAACTTTCCTAGAGCTAGGATTAAAGGTGTGTGCTACTACCTCCTGTCTCTGTTAGGCCTTGAACTCACTGAAATCCAAATAGGCCTCCCTCCTAAGTGATGGAATTAAAGGCATGGGTCACCACTCCCTGTCCTTCATGGCTATATCTATGGCCGCTTGTCCTTTGATATTTCAGTGCATTTTTATTAATTATACAATATATCACCACAGATTAACATGATGACTAAGAAGCAGGGACAGGAGTGGTTGCCTAATCCAAAAGAAGGCAACTGGGAGCCCCTTGTGAAAGAGCAGATTGGAACCCAAATATGAGTAATCACTTCTAATGTAAATTGATCAAGTGTTCCAGTTAAGAGATAAAAATAACAGGACTCAGTGGCTGCTTTTCTAAAGGTCCTGAGTTTAACTCCCAGCAACCACATCTTCTGGTATGCCTGCATACATATAGACATAGCACCCATATAAAATGCAAAGCTTAAGAAATGTTTAAAAATATAAAATTGAAATTCTAAGAAATTTAAGTCAGTGGTACTCACTAGGGACCATTCTAGGGCATAAGGATTCAGAAATGTTTAAATCAAAATGAAGAAAAACATACTACACAGATACCAACCAGATGCACAGTTATATAAAATCAGATAAAATACATACCTTGGCAAACACAGTACTGTGGGCAAGGATATCAAACTATCAACAGCTTATTAATGTATTCATTTCCTGTCACATAGAGGTCCTAAACAGTCTGTCCTAGTGAGTGGATTGCTTTCCACGTGGTAATTTAGGGATTCAAGTTTTGTTTTGTTTTTAAATTTGTGTGTGTGTGTTGCATGTATGTGAACAAGTATGAAACCAAAAGCATGTGGTGCTCAGAGGACAGCTTTGGATTTGTTTCTCTCCTTCCACTCAGATCATCAGACTTACATGGCAAGCACCTTTAGTTACCCTGAGCCTTTTCACCAGCCCACTTCAGTTTTTTACTACCTCTCCATTTTATCATCTTTTAGAACCTTGACATCCTCTATAGGATTGTGTCATTTGGGGAAGAGAACAGAGAGAATCTGCATGTGGTTAGGCCAGACCTGAAAGCGGTGTACATTTTGCTTATGCTTACATTTGTTTAGCAGAACTTGATTCATGAACCAACAGAACTATGGACAGGCTAGTCAGTGGTGTATATCTGTGTGATCATCAGGCTAAGGAATTTATTTGGGGACATATTAAGATTTCCATAATTTGTAATCTTAAAGGTTTCAGTTGAAAGGAAAACTGATTTTAAACCTAGATAAACCTAATAACAGTTCTAAGAAAAGTGAGCTCGGGGGCTGGAGAGATGGCTCAGAGGTTAAGAGCACTGACTGTTCTTCCAGAGGTCCTGAGTTCAATTCCCAGCAAAACCACATGGTGGCTCACAACCATCTATGATGAGGTCTGGCGCCCTCTTCTGTAAAACTGTATGCATAATAAATAAATAAGTCAAAAAAAAAATTAAAAAAAAAAAAGAAAAGTGAGCTCATTCATAATCATGATGAAAATTTTGCACATAGCTACAATGGATGAAACAAGCAAACAAAAAGTAAATGTAACTAGCATCTAACTCTCTGATTTGATGCTACATATATAATATATCTAAAAAATGCTTCAAGTATACAATGATGTTCATAAACACTGGCCAGTCTGACTGGGTGATGGCTTACACCTTTAATTCCAGCACTCTGGAGGCAGAGATAAGTGGATCTCCAGAGGCCAGCCTGGTCTACAGAGTGAGTTCCAGGACAGTCAGGGCTACACAGAAGCACCATCTTGGGAAAAAAAAACCCAAAATGAAAAAAACTAAAACAAATAAACAGCTGACTAATCTTGCTTAGTAGTTCAAGTCAATGTCAGTTGTAATCTATGACCTCTGTGGAATTAACTTATAAGTCAGTAATAAAATGTAGTTGTAAAATTTTAGGAGTTTAAAGTAAGCTTTTGTTGGGCATGATGGCACATGTCTGTAATCCCAGCACTCAAATTGGAGGGAGATTGTACAAGCTTGAGGCCAGCCTGATATGCATAGTAAATCCTAGGCCAGCCAGGGCACAGGGAGACTCATTTCAAACATATAATTCTTTCTTATAACTCATGATTAAAGAACATTAGTGAAAGCTAGAGGATATTTTAGGTAGAATAATAAATAAAAACTGTGTATCAACAGTTGGAAACATTGTGTAGATACCTGCAGGTACCCGACTGGGTGAAGAAGCTCTTTCTTGCATGGTCTTCTGGGTTTGCTCTCTCTCAAGTCAAAGCTTTATTCAGAGTTGACTGATGACATTGTTAGCTGCAGGCTTCTTTATGTCTATGCTCAAGTTCTGTGGGAAACACAATCTCTAAGTAAAAAACATTGTAAACTTTGACTTGTGCTATGTTTGGAGAGTAAGATCATCTCTGGGAAGACAGGCCCAAGTCAGTGCTTCTCTAGGCTCAGAACTTAGAAGCTAATGGGCTCAGAATAGGAAATTAAGCTTAGTGATATGTTGGGATTCCAGACCCTGAACAGATACTTAGTTGCAGAATTAAATTTCTGTGTAGTGATTATCTGTGGTGATATATTGTATATTAATAGAAAATAGTCTGGAAGGTCAGAGAGTGGTGACCCACACCTTTAATCCCATCTGTCTGGTTCTCTGTGAGTTTAAGGTCTAATAGCCAGCCAGGCAGTGGTAGCTCACACCTTTAATCCTAGCTGTAGGAGAGTTGAATCAGGAAGTAAAATGGTCTGTGGGGGAAGCAAGAGAAGACAGAAATTCAGGCATTCTGCCTGGAAAACCAATAAGACTTGTAAAGATAGGATTTACTCTGAGAAGTTGGCTGGCTAAGAATTGACTGTGGTTTGTTTTCTCTCTGATATTCCAGCTTTTCCGCAATATCTGTCTTTGGGTTTTTATTATAATGCTAGACAGAATCCATGTAATAATCATCAGACGTAAAGTTTTATAAAATTTATTCAATATAACCTAAGCTTTGTATTAAGAGTTTGTAAGGATACCATTATGCAGCTATTTATACAGCAGGATTAGTACACCCAACGAGTTCTGTTGGAAAAGTGAGCAATGGAGGTTCTCTCAGACCCTTCTAGGAGTGTAGATTATTATAGCTGCTACAAAAACTATTGGGCTTCCTGTAGAAGTTGAATTATGTACAACAGTCCCTCTCCTAGTTGTATGAATACCTACGTGCCTATGTTTGAGGTAGATGTAGCCAAAAAAATCTTATGAGATTCAGATTTTCTTTTAATCAGGAATTTTGGACTGAGGACTGGATAGCCAAGTTGTGTACTTACACTTTAATATTACATGGGAACAAACCATAGCTACAGCAACTACAGTGTTAACCAACAAAAAGCAGAAAGAGAATATATAGAGCACAGCCAGGCATGGTGGTACACATCTTTAATTTCAGTTCTTTGGAGGCAGAGGCAGGCAGATCTCTCTGAGATTGAAGTCAGCCTAAAATACACACACAGAATATGATTCTATCTTAGACCAGGCTGGCCTTGAACTCAGAGAGATCTGCCTGCCTCTATAACCCCCACTCCCAAGTGCTGGGATTAAAGATGTGTACTATTACCACCCCACCAAAGTTGTGGTTTATTGGAGGTTGCAGAATTATTGAGATCAGAGTAAGGCATTTTGTGTTTCTGGGGTTCTGGCAGCACTCCATTACGTGGCCAGGGTGGTACTGGGCTTACTGTGTGGTAATTATGGTAACACAGTGTGAATGCTCCCTGAATTTTGCTGTGTGTATATAATATTTTTAGGATTAGTGAGACTTAAAGGAAAAAAAAGAATTAGACTTTATAATGCATGGTATGATTTTTAAAGTGCAGAAAAACCATAGTACATGTGTATATAGGGTGCTTAAAAATATTTACCATGAACTTTGTCATTTTACAAAAACATGTGCTCTGAAATTCTGTTTATTTTAGAGCTTTTAATATTTTCCAGTTGAAAGCTGACCAGGCTTTCCTTTGATTCCCAGGTACAAGATCCCCATTACTTGAAGGATAAGGCTGGCACTGCTCGACATCTTTGTGGAAGCTTCTACCTTACTCCTGAGCCTCCCTGAACCTTCTTTCAGCATATGACACAGGTATGCTGTGAGGAATTTTTGATGTTGGCAGGCTTCTTTCTTAAGCTGTTACCTTTTCGCTTTGCATAAAAATAATCTAGTTCCAAAACATGGGAATTTAACTGGCTTTTAGCCATAGCATTTTTTTTTCCTTAGGCAGTTGTTGAGGATCTGCAGATGTGCCCTTGCGTTTTGGTTTGTGTTTGACTATGTCTTTCAGCTTTCTCTTCTTTCTTTCTTAAGATTTATTGTGCATGTGTGCATGCTTGGGACAGCAGGATTAATATACCCAACGAGTTCTGTGAAGTCCAGAAGGTATAAAGATACTCTGGGCTGGAAGTGAGCTGCCTGATAAGGGTGCTGGAATCCAAACTCATGACCTTTTTAGAAGCAATATAGCTCTTAACCTCTGAGCCATCTTTTCAGCCTTCTTTTATCTTTTTAAAGCTAGCATTAAACTGTAATCATATTGGGTAGGGCCTGTGGGGCTAAAGAATGACTTAATAACTGAAAAACAAGAGTAGCAGCCTTGCTGCCTTGCCAGACCCACTGTGAAAGCTCTTACCCCTGTATCCCACCCCAAAAGCATGCCTCCTGACAGACTTCTGGCCACTGCTCCACATGGGTCTATGCTTTTGCCTTCTTAATCAACTTTCAGTAGGGACTTAAATGGGGGAAATAATAATACTGTTTTAATCTCTAATTTGTGATTGAAAAAAACAAATAAAAAAGGAAAGAGTGTGACTACTCCTAGTGTGGTAGTGATTGAGTGGCATTTTATACTTGGAATTAAGAACCTGTAATAAGGTACAACATTAAGATAATACAAAAGGGTTTGGAGTTAGTACATGACTACTTTTGGTCAGTTGAAAAGTAGCCAGAAAACTCACTTAGGTTTCATTTCTGATTGCAATATCATCACAGTGTCATCCCTACCCCACAGTCAGCAGTTCTTTCAGTTTGTGAAATGGACCTTACAGCAACTAGTGCGTCTCCTTATTCATTATAATCTTTTCTGCTCAGTTCCCCTGAATTTTTTGTGTTGTAAAATCTGGGTTAGTTGTCTTGTGTCTAGAGCTTTTCCTGCCTGGCTTTGACCATTGATACTGAACATGTGCTGAGTAAGTATATGTAGAAGCTGGGTCCCTGGCTTCATCAGCCCTCCTTGTAGGTACTCAGTGCTGGTGTGTTCTTGTCGGGAGGCACAGGGTCTGCCCTACTTCAAGCACTGCAGAATGCTTCTGGTCTAACTTTGTCATGTAGTCCTCCCTGAATAACTGAAATGTCTATAGTGCTGTGTCAGTAGTTTCCTCATTGGGTATCACTTATCCTAAGGGACAGTTCAAATGAGAAAGAGATAAATTCATTCCTGAGTCTTTATTTCTGTAAGTTCTCAGCCTTATGGTTCCACTGTCACTTGGGATGTAACCAGTTGTTACTTGTTATTTTCACGTATTATTAGAGATGGTCAGGTGCCATTTCTGGCTAACAGAGCATCCTGATTGTTAGCACAGTGTTTGGCCTGTACAAAGCCCGCCCTCCTTGCTTTCTGGTCTCTGTAGGTATTCTCTACTCGTCTTGAACCTTCTTAGTTGCCTTCTGCAACTGCCTGCTTTCCTCAGCAGCTCGGTTTTCCTTTGTGGGAAGTGGGATCTTGTGACCTTAGGACTCTTGCTGCTATGCTATGTATGGGCACTCACGATATAGAAGCTTTCGAGCCAGAGTGCTCCTGCTGTGGAACTGCTAGTCATCTCTGGTCCTGGAGACTAAGATGTGGTCCGTCTTCACTTGCAGTTTAGGAGTGTTTGAGTTTTACTTCTTTGATTTTTCTCTTTTTTTCTCTCATGCTGAAAATCTTGATTCCTGATAGACTTAGCATATTCACTCAGTTGTTTTAACCTGTATAGGTATATGTGTTTTAGATAACAATACCAGCAGAATATCATCAACACTATATTACCAACATAGCTTTATATTTCCTACAGTTCCTTGTGTGATTGGATAGCCAAACTGCTGCCTTTTTGAGTCACTTGAGTCATGACTCATATATTTTAATGCTTGGTCCCCAGTTGGTTGGTGGAACTGTTGAGAAAGACTGGAAGGTGTGGCCTCATTGGAGGAGGTGTGTCACTGAGGGTAGGCTTTGAGGTTTTAAAAGACTCATGCTCTTCTTCTTCCTCCTCCTCCTCTTCCTCCCCCCCTTCTTACTTCTGTTGGAGAAGACCTGGTTTTAGTTCCCAGCACCAGCATTCAATTAATAATCACCTCTACCTCTAGTTCCCGTGGATCCAATGCCATCTTCTTGTCTCCCAAAGTACCATGCATGTGGAACACATAGAGATGAGATAAAACGCTCACACATAAAAAACAAAAATAAATCTTTAAAAATATAAATATCCTAAATTGTATGAACCAAGGAATAATGTAGAGCTCAGGTGACTGCTGTTTTCCTGTAGCTGTAGCTGTTTTCTGTGCTTTGGTCTTTTGCTCCTGTCAGTTTCAGTGGGTTGCTCTATGTTTCTAATTCTCTTTGAACCAGTACTTTTAATAAGATAATTAATCTTACTAAGTTGACTGAATTTAGAACCACCATGGAAACACACCTCTGGATGTGTTTATGAACATGTTTCCAGAAAGGTTGACCAGACCATGTATACAGAGTGTGTTACTTCATGGGCTGAGGTAGTAGAATAAATTAAAAGAGGAAAGTGACTGAGCACCAACATTGCATCTCTCTGCTACCTAACAGCAGATGCAATGTGACCAGCTGCCTCAATCTCCTACTGTCATGCCTTCCCACCATGAGGGTCTGAGCCCTCAAACTGTGAGCTGAAATAAAGCCCTCCCTTTCTCCCTCTCTCCCTCTCTTCCTCCATCCTTCCTTTTGTTCATTCATCCATTGCTTTGGTCAGATGAGTAACAGAACAGCCACAGATAGTCAAACATAGATGTTTATACTCTGCTTATTTGTTTGCACAGTCATTTATCTCTCCTGTACTTTACAGTAGGGGCCACGGGCCTTCTGCCACAGTATAGCATCAGGAATCATGAAGGGTGCTGTTGTACTAAAGTACATGCATAGGTGCAAGTTTCCAGGAGGTATCTTTATTGTCAGCACACATGCCTTCTCACCATCCCTCCCCTCCCCTTCATGTTTGGCCTCACTGATTCCCTGCTGGAATTGATGGTAAGCTTGTTCTCTGCATGAATGCTGTTTCATTCTCTCTTGCTGGCAGGAACCATTTTCTTTGTGTATCTGATGCTTCCTGTTTTGGTTTTCCCCAGGCTTTTCGGGTTTTTTTGTTTTTTTGTTTTGTTTTGTTTTGTTTTGTTTTAATATTCTTGTCAGCAGATGTACTTTTGTTTCTAGTTTCTAATCTCCAAAATTAAAATGTGGTGAAATCACAGGAGTAGAGATCTTCATGCTGAAGTTACAAGTATGAAGTCACCATCCATTCTGATATATCACATGTGTAAGCCAAGAATCTATAGCAGCTGACTGGAAATTGTAAAGCTATGTCCTCAGAAGACTAGGGATATCTTATGATGGGTAACATGAGGCTTTCAGATACAGTAAATGTCCACCTGAAAATACAGCAGATAGTGAAGATTAGAGCACTAAGTCTGCTTGAAGGACAGCACGGAGTCCTACAGTATAGCAGTGCTAGGATGTTGGCTCCAGGGCTGCTGCTTCTGCTCTCTACTGGCTCAGTTCCTTTTCAGGGTCCCATTGTATGTGAGTGGTAAGTGCCGTGTGCACACACATTCACACTCACTCACTCACTGCTCTTAACATATTTTCTTCACAGCCCTACGTCAGCACATACCCACACATATTTATTTTTACCCCCTGTACAGCTCTTTGTACAACAGTTCTCACCATAGCTTTTCACTTTTCTCTCTGGCCATTCAGCCACATCCCTCATTCAGTACATACCCACACATTCTCACTCACACATGCTCATTCTTCTCTCTTCCCCTCCACATTGCTTCTGGTCCTCTCTAGCTATACTCTGGTCAAGTATAGATACATTTTCAGGGCCTAAACCATCCTCATAACACAAGATCAGTCATATAGTTTTTCTTAGGCTGGGATAAACCTAGAAGCAGTGGTAAAAACACCCATAGCATGAAAATAATTGCAGACAGGAAACAACCACTTTCCACAGCCGGTGACCCCAGGGCCTTGCCAGGTGTGGCTCCCACTCAGGTGGGTTTGGTGAGTCAGCCTGTTAAGTACTAGTTGTCACCTGCTGTATACTCACATGGCCAGTAATCTGTCTCTAGGGGTCTTTACTGCCCCTTCCTGTTTATTAAAGTGTGATTAGATCTCTCTATAACTGCTTGTTTTGTAGAATTGTCTGGTACACATGTATTATCCTTTATGTTGTAATATGTAAAGAGCTGTTTCATTTTACTATAGACATATGCTGGAGCATTGTCAGTCTTAATTTGTACAGGTATTCCCACGATGACGTAACCTCCAATAAATGTGTGATTACAGAATCACCCTTTTCAGAACTCAAAGCAGTTGCCCATTGAAATCCTGAATACATGTCTATGGTATGGTGCACATACTTTAATTTTTCAAACTCTGTAAAATGAAACACATTCATTTGCTAGATTTTATTTCTTTGAGTACCCTTAGAATTACTTTCTGCAGGTAGTGAAGTCTGGTTATATAGTGAATGAATGTAGCCATATTTTCTTGACTTGACAAATGATAGAAAATCTTTTAATTACTAATGTGTTATTTCCTGTAATTGAATAAATAACAAAGGTAATTTTGAATCATCGAGACTAAGTTTGGCAATTTTAATATTTAAAACAACTCTTTCTGCATATTGAGAGTCAGTAACTATATTGAGATTCTGGAAAATCTAATAGTGCCATGAGGATAACATGTAATTTTTACTTTTGAAAAGATTTATAAGGGGCGTTGAGCCACTTTATGTAAATTTCCTGACTTATAATCTAATTTCCTGATTTATTTGTATCAGTATAGAATGTAGGGACTTTAGATATTGGTGTTTCTTACACAACCTGAGAAGGACCCAATTGGATCTTTTTATAAATTGAAGTCTCTTATTTTGGGTTATTTATTGTTAATCTCTTCCAAAATATTACTGCAAGCTCTTTGCCATTGTTAATTTTCTACCCATAATGAGGAAATTTTTAGCATTAGTGAAAAATATTACAAGTTCTGTTGGGTTCATTTCTATTAATTGATGAAGTCTCAACTTTCCTTTCAGAATTAATTTAGAAATCTTTCCTACATAAAGCTTAAATTTTTTACTTTGTATGGCAAAAATACCATTCTAAAGTATTATCTCCTCTCTGCATAAGAATTCCTGTAGGAGGCTAGAGAGATACCTGCTTTTCCATAGGTTCTGAGTTTAACTCCCAGCAACTGCATGATGGCTTACAACCATCTACATTGAGATATGGTGCCCTCTTCTGGTGTGCAAGCTTACATGCAGGCAGAACACTCTATACATAATTTGAAAATCTTTTTTTTTTTTTTTTTTTAAAGAATGTCTGTAGGAAAATGAGTAGAAGATAGAATGACTAGGATACAATCAGGCTTTGGATTTAAGTGATCGATGTGTATATCCTATAATTTTATTTTTAAGTTAATTATTTATTTTTACCAGAGTCAATATTCTCTCAGCTGATAATTTTGGGGGGGGCTATTTAAGTCCTTATCACCTTGTAAGATTTGAAAAAAATTACTTAATTTCTAAGGTATCAGCATTTGAATCACCTAGTAACATATCACCTAAACAATGGTAAATTATAGATTGAAGAAACTTTTATGAATTATTTTCGATGGCTATTGTACAAAATATTGATGCAAGGTGGGGCTGTTTAGTATCCCTTTTGGGAGAACTTTCCACTGGCACCTTTTAACAGGCGGGGATTATAAGTAAGCACTATGAAGGCAAATTTTTTTCTATCTTGTTCTTGTAAAGATATAGTAAAAAAGTAGTCTTTTAAATCAACTACTGTAATAGACCATCCTTTAGATAATAGAGAGGGCAAGGAAATTTCAGCCTGTAAAGAGCTCATTGGATGAATTTCCTTGTTTATGAGTCTCAAATCTGTTAATATTCTTCATTTTCCAGAATTCTTTTTAGTGACAAATATAGGAGAATTTTAAAGACTGATTGGTTTTTTGTTTTTGTTTTTTTTTTCAAAATGTTCTTAATATTTAGCTGTTCCTCTATCAGCTATTCTGTTGCCTATAATTTTTTTTTTTATGTCAAAGGACATTGTTCAACCCACACAGGTTTGTCAGTTAATCATTTTGAAAGAAGGGCTGTTGGTATTTTTGAAAGATAACAGCTGTTGCAGCCTGCTAGTGTACCACCTGAATTGTCTGTGACTGCTCTTGAGAATACCTTTTTTTTTTTTTTTTTTTTTTAAAAAAAAAAAAAAAACTTTTTTATTTATTTATTTGCCTTGGTGTTTGCCTGAAACTGGAACTACAGACAGTTGTTAGCTGCCATGTGGGTGCTGGGAATCGAACCCGGGTCCTCTGGAAGAGCAGACGGTGCTCTTAACCGCTGAGCCATTCTCCAGCCCCGAGAATGCCTTCTAATATTTCTCTCAGAAGCATTTTCTACTTTACAGTTTGTTTCTGAGATTGGAGGAATATTGATTGCTGTAATAAATCATGTCCCCATAAATTTATTGTTATGTTAGCCACATATGGTTTTAATTTTTTATCTCTCCTTCTTTACATTTGACCCATCAAGGTCACCCTCAGCTTCATGTAAGTTTTAGGCCAGCCTGGACTATGTGAGTCTGTGTCTCAATAAAACAAGCAAAGGGTTCTCGAGAGATGGCTCCTCATGCAGTGACCCTGGCTTGATCCCCAGCATTCATATGGTAGTTTATAACTGTCTACAACTCTAGTTCCAGGGGATCCAACACTTTCTCTGGTCTCCTGGGCACCAGACATGCATAGATATACATGTAGGCAATGTATCCATAATAAAACAAAAATTTTATGTAAATGCTAGTAAGACTTAGGAACAGAAAGTTGGGGTGATATTTGCATTTGAAGAGGGGTAGAAGGATCCAGTAATGGAGCAGTACAGACTCTGACTGAAGTGGGCACTTCATGGCTCTCACATACAATCACAGTATGTGCCTAGTATCACATAGTCCGTTTCCTTCCTTCCTTCCTTCCTTCCTTCCTTCCTTCCTTCCTTCCTTCCTTCCTTTCTTTCTTTCTTTTCCCCAAGACAGTTTCTCTTTCTCTGTGTAGCTTTGGATCATGTCCTGGAATTCACTCTAGAGACAAGTCTGGCCTCAAACTCACAGAGATCCTTCCTCTGCCTCCCTAGTACTGGGATTAAAGGCGTGTGCCTCCACTGCCTGGCAGTAGTCCATTATTTCTGAGCAAAAGAAAGATCCCACCAGAGGGATCTTAGAACCTACTGCTCATCCTCCCCAAAGCAGTGTCTTCAACAGCATTGACCATTAGGAAGGAAAATGGAGACAAGTGTCAGCCAGTGACCACCACCTCAGCCCTGCAACTCTTACACTAATATCAAAGTCCTCATTGCTGAGCCGAGTTGAGTCTTATTCTTTTTAAAATTTGTCTGCTTTCTACATTTCCACATGAATTTTAAGATTGTCCTATTAATTTATATATGAAAGCACCAAGGATCAGTCCTGGGGCCTTGCCTGTGCTTCCATGCACTCTAGCACTGCACTGCATCCCATGTTCCTTCCCTCTTTGGAAGGAACTTTTCTAATCTGTGCGTCAGTTAACTTTAATGCACTTTTTTTTTTTCAGAATGCCATTTAGAGTTTATTAAGAATCTGGATATCCAGGGAAGGATGGGGGAAGGGAGGAGAGAGAGAGAAGAGAGAGAGAGAGAGAGAGAGAGAGAGGGAGGGAGGGAGGAAGGGGCAGAAAAAAAGGAATGTTTGCCTTGTGTGGTCTCCCTTTAAAGGAAGGGTGAGCATATAGGCCCAGCCCCCAGGGGCAGGGCCACAACAAGGAGACACAGCCATGCCCATGGGCAAGCTGCAGCAGCCTTCGTTGATATATTAAAAAAACAAAAACAAAACAAAAAAAAAAAAACAAAAACCAACTCAGGTTTTAGGGAGATGGGGGTGAACCAGGTCGTTGTGATAATTATTAATCTACTTCCGGTTGGCATAGGGTGGAATTGTCTCAGTGTCTTTATAATAATTGTTTGCTCTGCGAGGCAACTGGAAAGGTGGAACGAGCTGGGCCTGGTTTGGTTTGGTTCTTAGGAGGCATTGGGCTGACTGGTAGGGGCAGCTAGCAGTTCCAGAGTGAGCGTAATCGGGCTGAAATATAAAAACTCAAGAGACAGGGTTAAAAATGGCTTAAGTTAGCCTTTGGTCTTTGGAGCAGAAGCGGAGCTGTGGTGCATCTGGCCATGCTGGTGTTCTCCCCTTCCCCCCCCCCCAAAGATCTTTTTGCTCTTTGCTTCTTCCAGAATCCTCTACCTGCTACCTGTGTGTCTGCGCTTGGAGCCTAAGAGTAGGTGGCTTTTAATGTCTTTAGGATTTAAGAGCACATTTGTGAGGCATTTAAAATTTTGATGAACCTTATTTAGGATAAATATGGCTATTAGGTCGTAGAGTTTGGGTTTGGAAGTAGGTGATCGGTTGAATGTGAAATGCGAAACTTTTAGAGAGAATGTGGTAGGGTGGTGGGAAGAGGAGGTTTAGAAGCAGGGAGGAAAAACCCTTTCCATTTGCTTGTTTTGAAAAGTTAGTTGTCACAAACTATAGTAATGTAAGGGATATTTAGTGCAGAAACAGGTGAGCTTGGTGTGTCACTGGCTCATTCATTCTCTGCTACCAAAGCTCAGAGAGGGGCGAGAGCTTGCTAGATCTGAATCATCACTCAGTCAGCAGTCTCAAGGAATGGCTATCTGAAACGCCCATTGGTTTCCAGGGTAGTCCGCTGGGACGCCAGTACATCGCTCTAGCTATACACCGTAGCTATATGCCAATCACCCCAAGCATTTGTCAACATGAGGGGGAGGGCTCCAGGAATAACCCCAACCCACGCTGACACTGTAGAAAACCCATCCTTCATACAGTGTGCACCTATACACTATCTTGAGGTATCTGCTGGCAAAAAACCCAAGGATAGTTGCCTAGGGTACCTCTGCAAGCAAGTCCCATGGAGAAGCTTCAGTAGCGGGAAAGCCAGGAGTGAGGGACAACTTACCAATCAAAGCCAGTGGTGGGCGAATGTACGCTGCTACCGTGCAAATGGAAGGCAAGTCTGGCATCGACCCTCGGGTCAGGCTTTCTTAGACTTATGTGCACCTAAGTCCAGGAAGAGGCCATCCCAGTCACGATACCAACATTGGTATTTTGCATGTGGGAAGACAAAACACGCTGTCAGAATGCCATTTAGAGTTTATTGGGGATCTGGATATCCAGGGAAGAAAGGTGGGGGAAGGGGGGGGCAGAGAAAAGATGCACTTTTGAACATTGTCATTATGAACAAAACAACTTGAAAGAAGCCGTCTGAAGCAGAGCAACAAAATACTGTTTTTATTTGTGAATTAGCAACTGGGAAGGTACTGGAATAAATGTTCTGACAGGATTATTGGGGTGTCTTCCAGCCTCTGGAATATACAGCATGAGGATAATATGGAGTGTTTTGTAGGAAACCAAACTCCCCTCATTGGGCTACAGAGCATGGTCTTTTTAAATCACTTTGTTTGTTTGTTTGTTTTCAGACAGGGTTTCTCTGTATGGTTTTGGAGCCTGTCCTGGAACTGAATCTGTAAACCAGGCTGTCCTTGAAGTCACAGAGATTCCCCTGCATCTGCCTCCTGTATGCTAGGATTAAAGGTGTGCAACACCACTGCCCAGCTGGTCTTTTAAAATCTTTTGACTTAAATATATTACTTGTAGAAGCACAGTTACTTACTATACATGGTTTGTGTGTGTTTTAAGAAATGCAGTTAGACATTTTGTTAGCTTTGCAATTAAAAACACAGATCAGGCAGGCATGATAACACTTGCCTTTAATTCCAGTGCTACGTGCACACATGCACACATCAACTACGCACATATCAACTATGGCGCTAAGTAGAAGCAAGTGAGATGGCTCAGTGGGTAGGGGCTCTTGCTGTGAGACTTGCTGACTGAGACTGAATATGATGGAAGGAAAGAACTGACTCTTGGAAACTGTCTTCTGCTATGTATGCATACCTATGCCATATGTCCCCTCTGCTTCCCCCTATAAACTAGTCACTCCTTCAGCTTCCCTCCTGTAAATTAATGTAATCTATAAAAGCCATGTGCCAGGCAGTGTGCGCGTGCCTCTAATCCCAGCACTTGGGAAACAGAAGCAGCCAAAACTCTTGAGTTCAAGGCCAGCCTGGTCTACAGAGTTCTAGGACAGCCAGGGCTACACAAGAGAAACCCTTTCTCAAAAAAGGAAGGAAGGAAGGAAGAGAAAAAGGAAAATGTTCTGTCGTATATCATCTTTGGATTGTCAGTGTCACTGTGGAGAAACTTGTTCATGCTATTTACAGGTTAAAAAAAAACTTAACTATAATATTAAACTGGTAGTAAAACTCAGAAGATAGCAGCATGAATGAACGATAACTCAATAAAAAGTATTATAGAATAATAATTCAGACTTTCATATGCTGATAAGAATTCTCCAGGATAAATTACTGGAAGCAAATGAAAACATAGCGTAATTCAGATGTATGATACAGCTTGCGGAGCGATCATTGTGCATTGGTTGGGTTGCTGTATTCTTTACTCTAAGCATGAGAAGAAATTGTCTGCTGGACAGTTGCAGTCAGGGAATCTGGGATTGTTCATGTCTTTTTTCTTTTCTTTTTGTAATATTCATTATTGGTGTTTTGCCATGGGTGTTGAGGTCCCTAGGAACTGAAATTACAGATAGTTGTGAGCTGACATGTGGGTACTGGGAATTGACCCCTGCTAGTCCTCTGGGAGAGCAGTCCCTGCTCTTAACCGCTGAGTCATCTCTCCAGCCCTGATTTTTTTTCTTTAATTAATTGTTCATGTCTTGTTTGTTTTCTGTGAATGTGGACTGTTACAATAAAAATGAAAATCTTGTGTCCCTCGTGGCAAACATAGTCCACTGCTTGCAGCTCTGGATAGCTTTAGTGTTAAAGTGAATGTGACCTGCTGTATCTATTAGGTATCACAAGCTAATCAAACTTAAATTGTATTAATTTGAGTAAATTATTTTGTATTAGTTTACATCAGGATTTTATATTAAGATGCAGAATTCATCCCTATTAAAAAGTACAAACCCAGTGACTGACCATAGTCTACTGTTAGGGTGGTATAGCTAACAGCACTCTAAATCCAGCCACTGTCCCATTCTTCTACCCTGTCCTGCAGCTCAGGTCCCCACTGTGTCTGCCATGGGCACTCTGCTCAGGTGGTTTTCTCAGGCTCTAATGGCTGTTAAGTACACAGCACACAGACCTGCTGTACCCATCCCATGGTTTCTCTTCCCTGAGCCTGTTTCCTTCATAACCTCTGAGCTCAAGAATGGCTGTGTAAGGGATGTGGACAGGTTGTCAGAGGCTCACCATGGCCCTGGGTGGGTGGGGGTGGGGAGACTGAGTCTCAACAGACCTGCCTTGAGGTATTCTGTGCCGTCTGCAGCAGAATGCTGCAAGGCTCTAGCTGATAAGCTCCACATAGCATTTTTAAAAAATCTGTTTGCTTTTCTTTGGCATTCTATAAAAACAAAGACCTGCAGTTGTAGTCTAAATTTGTTTAGATAGAGCCTAACATTCCATAGAAGAAGAAAGACTATTCATCATTAAATTGGTCCCTCTGTGTGGTTGTTTAAATAAGAATGGCCCTCATAAACACAAATATTTGAATACTTAAAGACTGACATTAGGAAGTGTGGCCTTATTGAAGGAAATGTGTCATTGGGTCTTTTGTTGTTGTTGTTTTTTAAGCTCACCATATAAGCTTTAAGGTTTGTTCTGTTCCTGCTGCTGCCTTTGGATCCTCTCCAGCACTCTGGCTCCCTGTGTGCTGTTAAGCTTTCTGCCTTGATGGTAAGGGACTAAACCTGAACTATAAGCTAGCCCCACTTAAATGCTTTATTTTATTAAGAGTTGTGGTCATGGTCTCTTCATAGCAATAGAAACCCCACTAAGACACTTAGAAACAGGAATTGAGTTACCTTCATTCCTCACCATGAGACCTTACTGAACACAGCTTTACGAGCATGTAGAGCAGAACACTGAAGCTGTGAGCAGCTGAAATTCTTGATTTTTTTTTTTTTTTTTAACATGGCACATAACTAGATCAGGTTTTTAAAGTTCTCTGTTTCTAGAGTCAGCTTGTCTCAGAAATCATTTAAGATGTCTCAGACTTTACTTTGTTAGTACTCAGCAAGTACATACGGAACACTCATTTCCTGTCAGGTACTGCTCTGAGGGTGTGTCAGTCAGCTGAAGGGGTCTAAATCTCAATCCATATCCAGTGGAAAGTGCCATGGAACAACACACAGAATTGCTTGGAGCTTTTTTAGAGGAAGGGGACACTGAGATTGGTTGTACAGGACACTGGAGCATCCTCAGGGGCACAGAATTGGTGGTGGTGAGCTCCCTGAAGATCATCAGTCTAGGACACTTTCACATACAGCTCAGAAAGATAAGCTATTATTCTTGTGAACAAGCCTCTCAGTGGCCGATTGCAAGCATAGTCATTGACCCCTCGAAGTCATCTTGAAAACTTACTTTTGCACATTCATAGGTTTCATACAAGGTCACAGCAGCAATTCTCTTTTATTAAAGCTCACCCAGCCATGACTAGACTACTAGTTCATTAATTTTTCTGCTACCAACATCCACTTTTGCACATCTCTCACCATGAAACATTTATTCCTTACACCTCAGAACGAGCAGCAGAAAACAGTACATGAGCAGGGCTTAGGGAAAGATGAGGGCGGACTCTGCATCAGCCTTCTCCTAAGCACCTGTGTGTGCTCTGTGCCTTTGGTATGTAGGGGTTCCTGGTCCTGGTTCATAGCTCTGAGTCTCGCACTGACATGAGAAATAAGGGGAGTCCTGGGGGTAGATGTCCAGATGTTGTGTTGTGAGTTGACAGGATCTGTCCCATTTGGGTTCAGAGGGTTTTGTTTTTACGATTTTTATTTTTGAGATGGTTCTCATGGATCCTAAACTGATCTCAAACTCACTGTGGAGCAGAGGGTCACCTTGAACTATTGATCCTTTAGCCTTTGCCTTCTGCATGCTAGGATCATAGGCACATTCCACCATGGCACATTTTATTTGATACTAGATCAGATCCAGACCAACTCTCTACCAACTGAATTGTCTACATGCCCAGTCAAACTCGTGCATTTATTAAGTAGCAAGAATAAATTGGGCAAGAACACAGTGCATTTTTAAGGGAGCTGCCAACTTTTAACAGAGCCAAATTACTTAGCAGATACATGACATGGTGTGGGTCAAGATTGGGAGTGGAAGACAGGAAAATAAACTTTGTATTCTGAAGGCCACTCCAGGCTTCTTTCTGCAGGTCTTCTCTGACCTGCTTTCCCTGCTGAGGTACACAGGGGACAGGGCTCATGGGGCTGTGCCAGCTGAACTGAGACACACTGTATTCGTGCCTGTGTACCAGAAAGGTCACAGAGAGAAGGAGTATGGTAAACTCTCTGAGGAACTAAACACTGATTGTGGAATATATACAAAGGAAGGAAGGAGAAACCATTTTCCACCACCTGGACTCATTTTGTCTGTGCTGGACCCCTGAAGGTGATTAGCCACTGTTAGTGTGTATTGTTGATGCCAGCTGTGATTTCCAGTAAAGCAGTGTTTCCTCAGGGCCCTAGTCAACTGCTTTGTGTTCTTGCTTAGTTTTGTTTACTTGAGCTAAAGCTCAGCTGACAGAGCTGCCTACTCTGGGGTCTGTGTGGCTGTTTTGGGGAGTGTTCTCATTCTCCATCATGGGACTTACAGGTGGAGGGCAAAGAAACTGTTAGCCAGGTGTGGGAAGGGAGCCTGTGCCAGGGACTCAGGAGTCCCATCCAGTCCTGTGTCCCCCTTGACCTAAGCATCTTTATTTATACTCGCCTGGATCTCAGCCTCCCACTCTGTGCTCCTCACAGTCTCTGTGACTGTGACAATACCTTGACTCTATAGTATGGGGTTTACTCCTGGCAATCCAGGCTTGGTAAACTGAGCGCAGAAACAAGGGTCCTTCATCCTGCATTACACATGGCTCTCTCTTGTGGTCTGGAAACACTTCATTACAGTAAGTACTACTGCCGGAACGAGAGGTAGAATGCTAGCAGCCACAAGCCCACTTTGGCTTCACCGCTCTGTGCTGAGAGTTACGGCCAAGGAGTTAACCAGAAAATAAAATTGGGCAAGAATAACAATAATAACAATGGCTACTGTTTCGCCAAATTGTTGGAATGAAGTTTTGGCACAGAAAATATTTTGTGTATTTTAAAGAATCATGGAAATACAGTCTACTAAGTCCATTTCTCAGTATTTGAATAGCAATGTTAACAATGCCATCTGGATAACATAAAGAAGGAAGTCACAGGGTCATGTTTCACAAAAGGATTCTGGTGCATTGTTTAAATACCAGAAGGATGAACACTTTTGCTTTTCTCAGTCATGTTTGTTAGGCCTTTTCAAGGGATGAGGACTGATGTATACTTACTATTATTTTCTCCTGGCAGAATTTCTTTTTCCTAAGATGGAGTCAAGCAAAAAGATGGATGCTGCTGGCGCACTGCAGCCCAATCCACCACTCAAGCTGCAGCCTGATCGCAGTGCAGGGTCAGTGCTCGTGCCAGAGCAAGGAGGCTACAAGGAGAAGTTTGTGAAGACAGTGGAAGACAAGTATAAATGTGAGAAGTGCCACCTGGTGCTATGCAACCCAAAGCAGACTGAGTGTGGGCACCGATTTTGTGAGAGCTGCATGGCTGCCCTGCTCAGGTGGGTGCTGCCCACATACTCAGGCTGCCTGGCCAGGGCACCTGTGCCCACCGTCACCTGTTTCTCTCAAAACCATGAATGCTTTCAGGTTCAGCTTCAAAGGCCTTTAGGGAACATCAGGCAGATCTCCTGGTCCAGTTGTCTGAGGCCTATGTACCTTGTCCCACCTTCCTCACATCCCACTCCCTCAAGTCTCTACCCTAATGTCCCCTCAGTGGTGTCAGCCCTCTGCCCACAAAGCTTCTCTCCCCTATCTGTGTTGCTGTATTTGGCTCAAGAAGGTCATGTTTCTGATTGCTATACCAAATGATTATAAGTCCTTAAAGCAGAAGGGCACAAGGGCTGGAGAGATGGCTCAGAGGTTACTAGCACGGGCTGTTTTTCCAGAGGACCTGAGTTCAATTCCCAGCAGCCACATGGTAGCTTGCAATCATCTATAATGAGATCTGGTACTCTCTTCTGCTGCTCAGGCAGGACACTATATATATATATATATTATAAATAATAAATCTTTTTTTAAAAAAGAAGGTGCCACTAGACCACAATAGAGGAAGGTCAGAGTCACATGTAGGACAGAACAGGTGTAAAGATGCATCCTTGCCTAGGGGATACATATAGAGCTTGTACCAAGACCCTAGAAGCTCTGTGGGTTACTGTGGTAAACTCACAAGGGCAGATTGGAGTTAGAGGACAGTTGAATTGGCAAGGGAAGAATTTATTCTGTAGCTGTTGTGTATTTATTTGCCAGGCATTGGCACTTAGATCACTACAGAACATACTACACTATCAGTACCCTTAGGTCCATTAGCTGGAGTGGGCCAGTCTCCAGTGTACTCCATGCCTCATTGAATCACTCTTGGGACACACACAGCCCACTTGGCATTGCCTGCTGAGAGTGAAAGGATCCTAGCTGAACTTGGTTCCCCTGTGCAGGTGCCATTGACATTTTTATACATAGAGAACTTGTCTGTAGCCTGACATGAGAACATCAGAATGCCCTCTCTGAGAACCAGTGTGGCACCAGCAGCCATGCCACTTTCATACTCTTTTTTTTTTTTTTTTTAAACTTTATTTATTTATTTATTTGCCTTGGTGTTTGCCTGGAACTGTAACTACAGACAGTTGTTAGCTGCCATGTGGGTGCTGGGAATCGAACCCGGGTCCTCTGGAAGAGCAGAGGGTGCTCTTAACCGCTGAGCCATCTCTCCAGTCCCCCACTTTCATATTCTTTAAGTCTCTCCAATGTGACTGAGTTATTGAATGGAATAGCTTCCTTTTGAAAAGCTATTATTTTTAAATTTTGATTCTATTTAAGTTTCATTTTCCATGGCATCCTGGAGCCCTGCCTGTTGCTGCAAGCTAGAGTAGGCCTGACTGTGAAGAAAGGCCTTGTGTGCCCAGCCAAGGGGCCTGAGGGAAGGAGGGGTTGCTACGCTAACATTCTTACTTTGTTTCCCTCAGCTCCTCCAGTCCAAAATGTACAGCGTGCCAAGAAAGCATCGTCAAAGACAAGGTACTCTGACCTGTTTTCTTTCTTTAGACAGAGGCTTGCTCTGTAGTTCAGAGTAATCCCAAACTTAATGACCTTCTTGTCCCTGCCTCTGAGTGCAAGGGTGTGCCACCATGCTGGGCTTCTTGGGTGGCTGATACATTTCACATAGCTTGCATTTGTGTTACTTAAATTTTTACTTTATTTATTATTGGGGGAGGTGCATGTATGCTATAATATCTATGTAGAGGTCAAAGAACAACTTTATGGGGGCTCTCTCTTTAATTGGGTTCTACAGATCAAATTCTGGTTGCCAGGGTTATGCAGAAAATAATTTACCCTCTGAGCCATCTTTTTACATAGCTTTTGTACAAGTGCATTGGAATTCAGCTTTATTTCACTTTTTTCTTTCTTTTTCTTCCTTCCTTCCTTTTTTTCTTTTTATTTAGGATCTCAAACTTACAGAGATCTGCCTGCCTCTGCCTCCCAAATGCTGGGATTAAAGATGTGTGCTTCCATTGCCCAGCTATTTCACCTTTTAAAATTAAGATGGGCATGGTGGCACACGCCTTAAATCCTAGTACTTAGGAGGCAGGATCAGGTGGATCTCTGGGAGTTCAAGGCCCACCTTACCTACATAGCCCGCTCTAGAATAGACAACAGACATAGCTACATAAGAGATTTTATGGGGAGGAGAGGATGGCAGTCTAGCTCAAGCCAACCTTGAACTTACTTAGTAGCTGAGATCCAATCTACATCTTTCAAGTTCTGGGATTACAGGTATGCACTCCCACACCTAGTTTATGAAGTATTGAGGATATATCCCAGGGCTTCAAGTATTCTAGGCAAGCATACCACAAACTGAATTAGATCTCCAGCACCTTGGATTTGTTTTTTGAGACAGGATTTTACTATATAGCCTTTGCTGGCCTTGAATTCATAGAGATCTATCTACTTGCTTCTGCTTCCACGTGATAAGTCCCCTCCTTTCCTTCCTTCCTTCCCTTCCTCCCTCCTTTCTCTAGTTCGTTTTATTTTTTAGGATTGAGTCTTCCTATGTAGCCCATGCTGGCCTAAAACTCAAGGCAATCCTCCTGCCTCAGCCTCCTAGAATTGCAGGCATGTACCACAATACTCTGGCTCTTAGTTTTTACAGTGGTATCCAGAGTCCAAGGCCTGACAAAGATTCAGGCGCACCTGTCAGTTTTCTGCTATGATTCCTGCAAGGCACTCTGTCCTCTGAGCCACCTGTTTGCTCCATGAAGGGTTCTAGGGGGGGGACTTGAGGTGCTGAGGTGCCTGGTTCAGCAGTGGCTCTCTGTGGTTGAATCATTCCTATCATCGTAACTTTGTTCTCATACAGCTTAAACTCAACTTTGACTCCAGCTTTCACTGTCAAATATACCAGTAGGGGTGGAGGATTCGAATTTGTTTTCGCTCTCCTTCACTAAAGTCTTTTAGTGCTAAAACAGTGATGAGATCAGTCTGCTATCTGTCCATGTGGGTATCAGTGCACACTTAGAGAGTGGGTACCAATGAGGCACTCCCCCATCCACCTCAACCTAATCCCTTTTTTTCCTCTGGCACATTGCCACCCACATACTGCTAAGCCCTTCCAGGCTCATTTGTAGCTTAAAACAATTCAGTCTTAAGGGCTTAAATGTCAATAAAAATGTGTATGATTCCAATAGTCTGATTAATGAACCTAGCAATTTTTAATATAGGCTATTAAATTCCACAGTAAGAGTTCTGCTCTGGGTTTTCCTGTCAAAAGCATTTGTACATGCCTGACTTGCTGGTCAGCGCAGCCCTGGTGAGGCAGCTGGACACAGGACCCCTGGGTTACAGGGAGAAGGGCCTTTGATGGAACATGTTCTGGATAGTTAGAGATGGAGTTAGACCACCCTCCCTACCTTTCTTAGCACATTAGTGTATCTCTGCTGCTGAAGATTCCAGCCACTTGTTACAAGAAAAGTAGATCACTTACTCCACTCCTTTTCTTCTGTTTGTTTATTCATTCATTCATTTTTGAGCCAGGGTTTCTCTGTGTAGCCCAGCTATCTTAGAACTCCTTCTGTAGACTAGGCTGACTTTGAACTCAGAGCCACCAGCCTCTGCCTCCCAGGTGCTGGGATTAAAGGTGTGCACCACCATGCCTTACCCCATTCATTCCCTCTCTGTCTCTTCTTTTTCTATTTCTCTCTCCTCCTCCTCCTCCTTCCTCTGCCTGTCTCCTTCTCTTTTTTTCCTTCTGTTTCTCAAGACAGGGTTTCTCTGTGTGTTATAGCCCTGGGTGTCCTCACACTCACTTTGTGGACCATTCTGGCATTAAACTCAATGGCAGGGCCTACCTTGTTCACACATATATTGACAAGTGTGACTGAGAGAAAGAAGTTAAAGCCACAGGCTAAAGTGACTTTTTAAGTATCTCTTTTATTCACAATTATGATCCCCATTTTTTTTCTCTCTTCTTTTTAGACAGGTTCTCTACTTAGACCTTTTGCCCTGGAGCTCACTACATAGACCAGGCAGGCCTCAGACTCACAGAGCTTCTCTTGCCTCTGCTTCTCAAGTGTTGGGATTAAAGGTGTTCACCATCACTTGGGGCTGTAGAATTGGCTCAGAGGTTGGGAGCACTGACTATTCTTCCAGAGGTCCTGAGTTCAATTCCCAACAACCACATGACTCACAACCATCTTTGATGAGTCTGATACCCTCTTCTGTACACTGTATGCATAGTAAATAAATAAACCTTTAAAAAAAAAAAAGTGTTCACTACCACTCCCAGATTCCATTAGTTTTTGAAGCAGGATCTATCACTGATCCTGGGCTTGCTGACTAGATAGACTAGCTAGCCAGTAATCTCCAAATCCTGTCTCTACCTCCCCAGCACTGGGATTATGGGCGCACACCACCACACTTGATTTTTATGTAGGGGTCAGCATCCAGACTCAGGTCTTCATGCTTGTACAGCAAGCACAGAAATGGCTGAGGCATCTCTGTTTTTAACTTACCAACTATTGGTTCTTTCTCTTCCTGGAAGTTTAGAAAGGGCATCTTAAGTGCCCCATCTTCCTGCCACAGAGTATATAGGTGGGGATGTCTAAATGCCAGAGGACCAAGATGCTGTAGACTGTCGTTAGAAGCAGACTGCTGTTTTCTGTGGGAAAATAAAATTAAAGGCAAGCAGGTATTAGGTTTCAGGAGAAATAGGTCAGTACTAGCTCATCCTTGTGACACATACTTAAAACTTCCTTTGGGTTAAGATTTGGCTCTGTGGTCGATTGTCTCCCTAACCTTCTCAAGGGTCTGGGAGTAAAAAAAAAGCATCCTTTGGTAAAAACTGAGTCATAAGCAGCATACACACTAGGAAGGAACCAAAATTGTTTCACACGTTGTCCCAAAACATTATCTCCACAACTGTTGGTCTGATTCTGACAAGCTTTTTGTACAGAGTTGAGTGGCTAGCATTTGGCAAGAGGTACCCCTTTAGGACATCTGCAGCTTATTGGCTAGGAGCTTGAGCCTACCCTGTTCTGAGGCTGTGTCAGTACTCAAGGACCATAATGCTCTAAAATGCCTTTACCCAAACGGGTCTTCTGATTTACCTAATAAAAGATAGTGGTTAAAGTTATATGAGTTAAATGATGTCTCTTAGCGGGGCTGGCTCCTTCATTGAAATTAAGACAGTCCTTAATGCTTTCTGAGGCCCACTTAAGAATTGCTCTTAGCATTTAAAGAGTGGTTTTGCTTTGTCCAATGGCAGCATGTGAAGATTAAGAAGCATTAATCCTCTATCTTTCAATTCAGGTGTTTAAGGATAATTGCTGCAAGAGAGAGATCCTGGCCCTTCAGATCTACTGTCGGAATGAAAGCAGAGGTTGTGTAGAGCAGCTGACTCTGGGGCATCTGCTGGTGAGTACCCAAGTGGTCCCAGAGCCATCTCTGTTCAGCAGTGAGCTGCCTTATCTCATCTAACTGCCTGGCCAGGGCCATGGAGCACTTTATGCAACCATAGTGCTCTATTTTTTTAAAAAATATCTTTATTATATTATGTGCATTGGTGTTTTGCTTGCATGTCTGTGAGGGCGCCAGATCTTGTGAGCTGCCATGTGGGTACTGGGAATTGAACCCACGTCCTCTAGAAGAGCAGTCAGTGCTCCTAACCGCTGAGCCATCTCTCCAGCCCCATAGTGCTCTATTTACTATAGTCTTTTCAAACAAAATTGTGCAAGAGAGTGTCCAATTTCTAGGACGTAAAGTGTCACTTTTCATGACATCAGTAAATTGTCATCCTCTCCCCTACTTAGAATAAAGAAATTGAAGTTAGATTTTCATTTTCTTTCTTTCTTTTTTTTTTTTTTAAAGATTTATTTGTTATGTATACAGTGTACAGAAGAGGGTACCAGATGTCATTATAGATGGTTGTGAGCCACCATGTGGTTGCTGGGAATTGAACTCAGGACCTCTGGAAGAACAGTCAGTGCTCTTAACCTCTGAGCCATCTCTCCAGCCCCTAGATTTTCATTTTCAAAGTCACTTTATAACTTTATTTCTACTATGAAATTTTACATAACTTAAGGTTGCTTTTTTATTTTTAAATGTGTGCATTTTATTCCGAGTAGATAATTAAATTAGAATAAAAGGTTTAAAGGGTTAGTGTATTGTGTATGCATTTCTGTGGTGGTGGTAGTGTTTTAGTGGGAGGGGAAGTTGACATATGTGTGGGGGCTTTGAACTCAAGATCCTCCTGTCTTGTCCCATTCTGCTATGATGACTGGTCAGGACTATATCACCACATCTGGCAAAAACAGTTTTTAATGGAGACATTTCTTACTCAGTGTTGAAAAAACAAGGTGCACACAGTGAGCCTGTGTCCCTTGTTGTACTTGCCACTCTGCTGCACAGAATTGTCCCTATAGCAGGGTCATAGCATCCTGCAGGATCACTATATGGCAGTTATTGTCTGCCTTTTCACCAGTTAAGAACTTTGCTTTGTTCTGCAGGTACACCTTAAAAATGAATGCCAGTTTGAGGAGCTTCCCTGTCTTCGTGCTGACTGCAAAGAAAAAGTATTGAGAAAAGACTTGCGAGATCATGTGGAAAAGGCCTGTAAATACCGAGAGGCCACATGTGATCACTGCAAGAGTCAAGTCCCCATGATCACACTGCAGGTGCGATGTTGCCTGTTCATGTCTCTTCTGCTCAGCTCAGGTGCACTTCCTCCGCAGAGATGATGATTCTAACAAGGAGAAAGAGAAAGAGGATTAAATAGCAATTTTCATCTAACTTTATTTCAGAGTAAAGCTGTATTTGTTTTGCTTGTTTTGATTTATATAATTAACACTTTCCATTGCCTTGATTGACTCATTTGAGATATCAAAAAAAATGAAGAATGATGATTCAAAAAAGGTAGAATTTGTAACTTGTCCCAAAGAATAGCCTTAAATTTTGATGGAGTGTGTATCTTCTTACAGCTGTATGACACAACCATCATTTACAAGAGGCTCATTTATCTTGCAGTGTCAAAGGCAGCTGTCTGTCTTGAGGAAAGATGAGGATTTAAATGTTTTCCTGCCTCATTGTTTTGGCACAGTCTATTCTGTGTATGCAATGCAATCATTTATGTGTGGAAGATGAAAGAGACATTGAGTATAGAGAACCAGCTTTAAAAATATTCATTCATCAAGTAAACATTGCTGTAAGCCTACTGTGTGCCATGCCATTCCAGGACATGGTCTACTGGCAGGTTGCTGAGAGGGCACTTAGGGAGTATCAGGAGAGCTGGGGCCCTTGGCCAGGTATTGCTGAGAGGGCAAGCAGGTAGGGGGAACTGCATCTTGGTGGTGATGCTAGGGTCATCGGAAGGGGACTTTTTGGGTATAGCCAGGGTACAAGGGCCATGGTTGAGTTTCTAGTGTCTGCCCTGGAACATGTCATAGCCACCACGTAGTAGAGTTTCCTACCCCATGAAATGAGAGTGTCTCAGCACTCATTCCCATCACCAGCCAGACCTGAGTCTGGGCCTCATTTTATCTGAACATTTTTTTAGAATACCATCAACATTCCAAGTTGATATAATACCATGTCTTCTCCTTTAGAAACAAATATTAGAATGTATCATAATTGAGCAGAATATCCAGTAACAAACTTCCAGTGAGTGAGACACTCACCTAATGAATAGCTGTCCAGTCTATATACATGTAATACGATGCTGTCAAAGTTACACTTTAATTCTTGCAGAGTAGAATCAAGTAGTTTTTATTTGAGAAGGAACTGAAAACATGTTAGTTAGATATCACATACTCAGCCACCTCTGAACAGCAGGTGAGGCTGTAAGAGAGGAGGGTGTATGGTTAACCAATGTTGATGGCGGAGGGGCTGACTTGAGGTTTTTATCCTTAGTCTGCAGTCTGAGAAAGGAGAACCAGGTATACAGTTAAATTAATTCCTATACTATGGAAAGTACTGTGGCCATAATGTATACAAACACCAATAAGGAGGAGCCAGGGAAGGTCGGTGAAGAAGCAGTGCTTATGTCATTTGTGTTTTTAATTGGTAGTCATATATGGGAGGAGAAATTGGACCTGGAAGACAGTTTGAAATCTGAATTTTGCAAAGTAGTGACTGTTTCTAGTAAATCTCTGGAGGCCGTCGTGGTAGAAACTGGCTGCAGACTCCTTTGACAGTGTCTTTTAGCGTGTTCTGCTGTTGCTTTCATTTTGTGTTACTCAGGGCCATCCTCAGAGACCACTTTTTATTTTTTTATTTTAAGACACAGTCTGACTGTCCTTGAAATAACCATTTATCCAGGCAGGCTTTAAATTTGGCATCCTCCTACCTTGGCCTCCTATGTAGTCACCACTATGTGGCACTCCAGTGGCCTTTTGTTTTCATTTTTGTTTTGTAATAGATTGTTTTGTAAAAAGCTCAGACTAGTCTTAAATTTACTAAATATCCAAAGATGACCTTGAATTCTTGATTCTCCTGCCATCACCTCCTATGTCATAGGATTATGGGTGTGTGCCACAACTACTTGCCCATATTAAGGCCTACATTACTTTCTCCTCTGGCTTTAAGGTCTTTACGTCATGTTGAGAACTGAAGCCAGAGCATTGAGCATGCTGGTCTAGGCAAGCACTCTACCTATAAGCTGCATGTCTGCAGCTCCAGTAAATCATTTTAACTAGCACATATGTGTCACATCATTTCCTGTGCATTTCTTCTGTGACTTGCTCTGGGCTTCCTCTCCTTCTAGTTAGTGCCAGGATTGCATGCCCAAATCTTTTGATTTTTCAGTTAATTTTTCAGTTAATAACACACTTAATTTCTCAACAGTGAATGTGCCACAGTAGTAGTATAGGTTAGAACTTACAGCACACACTGCATAGCTGGCACTGTATTATTGTCAGTGTTTAGTGCAGGACCAATCTACCTACAATTCCTATAGCAAATATCTGAATACAACCCAAATAAAACTCTTGTTAGGAACACATAAATATGTGATGAAACTTTTACTTAAAAGGTAGAAATACAGAATTCAGCATTGGTGATTATCTGAAGATGAGTTAGGCGAGAAGTGTAGATCATGTTCCACCTGGCAGTGCTTTATGAATATTCATTGTATAGGTAGGCTTTGTATTTCCCACATGTTCAGTCAAATTTGCAATCATAGGAGCATATACCAACAGTCCAACACTTAAGAGGCAAAGGCAGAAATTAAAAGCTACATTGTTTTCTAGGTAGTCAGTCTTTTTAGGTACCACTATATAATGTATCAAGTTTTTGTTTTGTTTTGTTTGTGACAGAGTCTCATTCTGTAGCCTCAGCTGACCTGGAGCTTGCTATGTGATCAGGCCAACCTCAGATTCATAGAGATCTGCCTGCCTTTCCCAAATGCTGGGGCAAAAGGTGTGCACCATGTGCATGCCTGGCCCAAGTTTTTGTCTGTGTTTTCAGTGGTGCATCCTTT
Organism: Sigmodon hispidus; assembly: GCA_004025045.1. Classification (NCBI taxonomy): domain Eukaryota; kingdom Metazoa; phylum Chordata; class Mammalia; order Rodentia; family Cricetidae; genus Sigmodon; species Sigmodon hispidus. The sequence continues at coordinate 109,323 of PVIH01002935.1, forward strand.
CCCTCGGCTGTTATAACACAGTATCACTAAGCATCAGGTGGTGGCTTCAGATCATCTGTAATGCCATCTTCTGACCTCCATGAGTACCTAGTACACACATGTGGTACATAGCCATACATGCAAGCAAAACACACTCATTAAATAAAAAAAAAAATTTAAAAAGAAATTAGAAATCAGCATATTGGCAGAGCAGTGTTCCCAGCAGCAGCTCTGAGAGAATACTTCCTACCTTTTCCTAGACACTCCTGGTTACTATCCACACTTAACTAGAAGTTCCACGACTCCTGTTCTGTTTTTGTGTTTAGGTGGCTGTTCCCAAAACCTTGCCTCTCTAAGGATGCAGTTGGGAAACTGAAGGCCTTGTCCTAGTTAATGACAGCTTCAAAGAAGCAGATCTAATAAGGCCCTCTTCAGCGGTTCTGAATGAACATAACATAGAAGTCCTGAACAGGCGATTCACTGAAAAGAAATATTCATGATTAATAAGAGGAAATACAGCAATTCACAATGCCTGAGCTGCAGGACCCCTCCTCCAAATTGTATCCCTTCCATCGGACTGTCATAGATTAAAAGTGTGATAGAATTGGTAAAGTGCAAGAATATGCTTTTACATGATAACAAGATTCCATATTGGGGGGTCAGGTTATTAGAGGGCAATTTGGCAACAATTCATCAAAGTCTAACTTAAAACGTGTATTCTTTGATGCTTTAAAAAAACCTTCCCGATATTCTTTCATAGGTGTGCAAAAAAGCACATAAAACGTTACTGGCTGTTCTGTCTTACTAGCCTCCCAGTCAGCCTGCCCACCCTCCTCTCCTGTTCCAGCCCTGCTTTTCCTTACCTCCTCCAAGGCTGTCTAGGTTTTCTCCCTCCACTATGCCCAGAGAATGAAGGGGGAGTGTGTGGGTTCAGGGAGCAGAGAGAGCACCGAGTTCCTTTACCATGTTTCAGAGTCCCCACTCTGCTCTTAGACTTGTGATCTCAGCTCTTGGGAGGTTGATGTGGTCACACTTGGTTCACAGATGTGATCAGTAGTAGAGAAGTAAGACTAGTTACTGGGGTTTCCTCAGAAATGCACAAAAGCCTTGCCTTTGTAGTTCTTAAAGAATCCAGGGGGCTGGAGAGATGGCTCAGCGGCTAAGAGCACCGTCTGCTCTTCCAGAGGACCCAGGTTCGATTCCCAGCACCCACATGGCAGCTAACAACTGTCTGTAGTTCCAGTTCCAGGCAAAACACCAAGGCAAATAAATAAATAAAGTTTAAAAAAAAAAAAAAAAAAGAATCCAGATCCATGCAAACCCCACATGCTTGCGTCCTTTAACAAGCTATCCACGGAGGGAGCCCTAGGACCAGGTTCTCCATGTCCAGCCCATCTATTCAGTATGGAATGGTGATGGACTTGCTTACCATGTACTCTGGAGTACTCTGAAACCCTGCTCTGCAGGTTGCTGTGTTCATACCTAGAAGGCCTAGGCCTTCAAAAGTTCAACAAGCTTGAGCCTGGTACCTTCCTCAGGTTAGTGTCCTCTGTACTTCCAGCCAGGTGATGGCACACGCCTTTAATCCCAGCACTTGGGAGGCAGAGGCAGGCAGATCTCTGCGACTTTGGGACCAGCCTGGTCTACAGAGAGTTCCAGGGCAGCCAGGGCTGTTAAACAGAGAAGCCTTTTCTCAAAAAAAAAAAAAAAAAAAAAAAAAAACAAGCTAAATAAGAAACATGTGCTTCCCTTGTATGGGCCACTGTTCTGGCCCTGTACCTGCCTAGTTAGACTTAATAAGTGTTATGGTCCATTAGCCCACCTAGAGACAAATATCACTAAAGGTCAAAGGAACAAGAAAACTGACTGAGACCTAGAAGTGTCCCAAGACCTTGGAAGAACTGCTAAGCAACCTTACTTGGCAGTAGTTGCTGTACTGATGCTTCTGTTTCTGCTTTTGCCTTCCTTGTGGGTCTAGTGGTCCTTTCTTGGGCCCTTGGGTTTGATATCCTCAAAAGAGTTCTTGCCCTTTCTTTTTTGTATACAGGTGCCCTGACATTGAGATTAACAGTCCCTATTCATTCCATTTCAATAGGGTCTAAACTAAAATTTATCTTCTCTGTACTTGTGTAGTAAAGATAATGTAGGCAAGATTTCAGGAGACCATGCCACTTTCACCTATTGGAGAGGCATCCTGTCTACACTCCAAAGGGAAAGACCAGAGGAAAATCTGCATGTGGGCATTTGACTGATCCCACATTGTCCATAGGGTCCTTGACCTGGGATCTGCTGGGGGTTGGGGGGTTACAGCTGGCTTTAGAATGCTACCAGCAGTGTACTCCACAAGTTCCCTCTGAGTCAGATCTGATTTGATGTCACAAGGTCCCAGACACTTATACTCTGATGAGTATGACGTGGTAATGGTGAATACAACTTCCTTTGGGTCTACATTAGAGAGCTGGTGGGCATTGCGAAGGATGACCTTTGCTGTTCCATACTTGACACACTTCTTTTTCTCTGTAGAAACACGAAGACACTGATTGTCCCTGTGTGGTGGTGTCCTGCCCTCATAAGTGCAGCGTCCAGACTCTTCTGAGAAGGGAGGTAAGGTACAGCCCAGGCCCATGCAGGAGCCCTGTGTCATTGGGCCCCATGTACTGTAGACCCCACTCTTCCTGAGTTGTGGGTATCTATATAGTCTTCATTCATGGTTGACTATGGTAATAATGTTAGCAAGAAAGTCAAAACAGGAATTTTTGGAAGTCAGAAGCAAACAGCAAAAAAACTACAAAAAGGTAAAGCAAGATTGAAAATCCTATTAATTGAAAAGAATGTGAATAATCTATAGATGTAAATAAAGGAGGTACTTCAGTTTGGGTTTTTTTTTTTTTTTTAAATCTATAAAATAATGAATTTTGTAAGATTGTCTCAAAAGAGTAAATTTAGACCTTCTAAAAGGATTTGACTAGCTCCTGGGCGGGGGTACTGCTAGAGGGGAAATAGATGCTGAGTGGAGGAGTGTCCATGTTTGAGACCATCCTTAAGAGCGCGTGTGAGGAGCCCCAGGTACTTCCATAAAACCAGGAGGTTTTATCATTGATTTTATTTGATCTGTCCATATGGATAGATCCATGTGGAAAATTCCAGGGATCCTAACTGTTTTCCATGTGACTTGACCTGGAACCCCTGTGGTTGCTTAGTATCTGAGACTCTGGTCTTTGGGGCCTCTTGAGTCTTCTCCAGCAGCCGGCATCTTCCTGGCAGTTGGAGGAAGGCACCCTAGAAACTGGCTGATGAGGGCCTGGTGCTAGGGACACAGAGGCCTGGGAAGACCCTGAGAGACAGAGCCCTGCTCACCTACTGTATCCTTCCAGGGAAGTGGTGGGTAAGTTTGGTGTCAGGCCTCTAGGAAGACCTGGAAGAAGTACAAGTAAATTCTCCATGCTGGGCCACTGGGAGATCCTTCTGTTAAAGTTAATATATGGAGAGCCTAACTGCAAAAATCGTCCCCATAATTTATAACCCTCACTCCAGTTCTGTTTGCTCAGAGCTCTGAATTAAGATGAAAAGTAGCCTTTCAGTTATTTTATTTCTAATAAGAGTTTAAACTCTATTTCTCTTGGTTTCAGTGAAAGGAACTGATCTGTGCGTTAGTCTTGCTGCTGTTCCAGAGCTCCTGTAAATTCTTCAGGGCTCTGAGTGTACTCATAATAAACCAGGTTAGAGAAGGTAGGACACTGAGTTTATAGTAGAAATACCATGTCAGAACAGCGTGCCCTGGTTGTAGCATTAGAAGTGTTAGCTGATCATGATTGTAATTTTAACAGTGGCCCTGAAAGAATGTCATATTTCAAGTTTTAAACTGGCCCACATTGACCTGCTTGTGGAGTCTTCTGGGGTACTTCCTCTGTGTCCAGCTCAGGGTGTCCTGGCTGGGCTCAAAGAAACTGCAGGCACTAGGCTGCTGATCTTTATGATGCCTAACAGGCCCTTTTATATATGGTTGGTTGTTGTGGGGGCCTCAAGGCCCTTTTCCAGGTTGCCTTTCTTCTGAGCTATTGTTTAAGGGTCAGTGACAGGAAGACTAGATCCCTGTTTGTCCCTCATCCCTAAATACCAAGCATAGTGAATAACCAACCACCTTGGTCCTGAGAGACCCAGGAAAATTCCATAGCTACACAAATCTACTCATATCTAAACAGACAATGCAGAATAAGAGCTCTAAGAAGAAGACAACAGTCATATAGGAATTGTGTTCCAGCCCACAGCATCACAAGTCTGTCTTTAGAATTCATTTATTCAGTTTCCTTGTCTCTTGCTAGGGGCATCCTGGAGCTAAACAAGAAGCTGTCTTCTCTCAGAATAGCTTAGATTTTTCCAGGCTCTCCTAATTTTCCAGCCATCAGTTAGAGGAAACAACATAAGATTCTTGTTAAAATGACTAGGGATCTTTGAAAAGCTTATGAAGCTCTCAACAGGGGAAAACATGGCTTTTCAGATGAAGGTATAACTCCCCTCCAGCCATCTCAAATATTGTTAGTAATGATTCAGTGTGTGAGCTTGCTTTGAGAATGGGTTTATTTTTGTGTACTACTATATAGTAGGTGTGTGACCCAGTTGTATCCCAAATGCTTTCTGATTTTTTTTGTGTTTCATACAGTTTTTGTTAATAGTCTTTAAATGTGCATTTTGATTTTTTTTTTCTTTTTTAATTCTGCCACTTCAGACGGCATGTCACAGTTTGAACAATTTGTTCTAATGAAATTGGAAGTTTAAGAACTGTTACAGTAAATGTATTTATGTATATTGGTGTGTATACGTGTATACTTGTGATGAAACTGTATTTTACTGCCTGAAGTCCAGCACGCAGATGATGCGTACACACCTGCAGCTGATATACACCCTTCTTAACAGTACAGCCTGGATGCTCTCTGTGCCCTGATATGTTTGAACATTTTCATGCAAACGTTTGTGTCACAACTCACGTCTCTTTCCTGTTGCAGTTGAGTGCACACTTGTCAGAGTGTGTCAATGCCCCCAGCACCTGTAGTTTTAAGCGCTATGGCTGCATTTTTCAGGTCAGTATCCAACATTTGTCCTTCCCAGTCACTGACATTCTACCATTGAAGAAAGTTCTCATAATAATATTTTAACATTTGAGCTCTCATTCCTTTAGTCTTTGTCATGAACCCAAATCGCCCCGCTGCATAGGTGAAACAAGCCACACATGCAGCACGGGTGGGTGCTCACTTGCCAGGCCAGGGTGTTGTGAGACTCAGATGGAACAGGGGGGAGTCAGTTTGCCAGAACTGCTACCTCGCAGACAGCTTCGGGTAGTAATGCAGTGACACCTGGCGGAGTTTCTGCGGCAGTTTTGACTATTTGTTACCTGAGGATGAGTGAATATTAAACTTGATGTAGCTTTGACATCTTTTGTCAGCCCTTAACTGTAAGAATCACACATGGGTGTCAAATATCTTTTTTAAACATGTGTGCTGACTTTTACCCCTACCAGGGATGGATTTGACTGAGCAAAGCCTATAGAAAACCTACTTCCTGAGAAACAGTTCATGTCAGAAACCTGCATATGGTTTTCTGTTCATTTTTAAAAAACATACCTGAGATTGCAAGTTAAGACTGAATTTATCTATCAAAAGGCAAACTATGTTACAAAGAAGGTGTCATATATTTAGTTCTGGAGTCAGTGTGGAGATAGTGAGCAGTGTTGCAGTACTTTTTTTGAGAGTAAGAACGAAGTTCTCCCTTGCTTCAGTCTAGGAGGCGCCTGCACCTCCCTGTTGTGTTGTGCGTAGTGCCATCCATCCTCTGTGTGTGTGCATATGTATGCTGATGCAGAGCTGTGCTCAGATCAGCATAGATAGAGAGAGATTCTGTGTACAGAGTATATGTTTTGGAGATCATGAAAATGCTTTTTCCTATTTCTTAATTTTCTGGTATCAAAACAAAATATATTCTCAAATTGGTTGTTTCCTTGAATATGCAAAGTACTATTTAATGTGCTTGCTCTTGGTTTGAATGGTCTGCATCTTATGTACTCTGTAGATTGTTTATGTTTTGTATGTAAATTTCTCAGCACACTCAGCCTGGTGAGGCGGTACCTTTTTGGATACAATGCTGTTCCATAGTTTACTGGACTGCTGTAGCAGCATCTGACTGCAGATGTAGGTTCCAGAACGTCCTCTGGGTATATCTTCATGAAAATGATTTGTAAAGAAACAGGATGAGTTTCAGATCTAACTCCTTGGCTTTGTAAGTATGAAATGTTGATGAGAAGCCTGTAGAGAGAACTAGAGGAAGGAGGACATGAATTTGAGGGTTAGCTCTGCAGCATCACAGTGTTCTTGGAGTGCCCTGAACTGTAGCCTAGGAAGCCCCAAGTGAGAGCCCTGTGGAATTCCTGTACTTAAATTAGCCCTATTCATGTGTAGTGTTGATTCTAGAGTTGTATGGTTGGTTTTCTGTCTTGTGAGTGGAGTGATTGGTTTAATGTCACTCGCCTTTGCTCTCACAGGGCACAAACCAGCAGATCAAGGCTCATGAGGCCAGTTCTGCAGTACAGCACGTGAATCTGCTGAAGGAGTGGAGTAACTCCCTGGAGAAAAAGGTAGGCATGGAGCTCTGGGCTTTTGTCAGATTTATTATAACTCTTCAAACTATTTAAAGAAAAAAAAAATCTATTTTGTAATTGTCATTGGTTTTATTTGTTTGTTGGTTGGTTGTTTTTTGGTTTTTTTTTTAACTTTATTTATTTATTTATTTATTTATTTGCCTTGGTGTTTGCCTGGAACTGGAACTACAGACAGTTGTTAGCTGCCATGTGGGTGCTGGGAATCGAACCCGGGTCCTCTGGAAGAGCAGAGGATGCTCTTAACCGCTGAGCCATCTCTCCAGCCCCGGTTGGTTGGTTTTTTTAAAGACAAGGTTTCTCTGTGTAGCCCTGACTGTTCTAGAACTTGCTCTGTAGACCAGGCTGGCCTGAGACTCACAGAGATCTGCTGCCTCTGCTGGGAAGGTGTGCACCACCACCACCTGGCTATGAAAGGACCAGCATGAAGAGATTGTCAGTAGAGTCAGTTCCATTTTGAATCTTGAGCTTCTGTGTAGAGATGTTTGCACAATTTCCTTTCTTCTCTATTTAATTGCTTTGTGGGTCATCTTAGCACTGAATTAGGACAAAGATTGTCCCAGGATTTATACTCTGGTCCTCAGCTTCATAGCTTTGTGAAAAGCAGCCACCCTGTACAGGTGAATTGCCTCTGGCTGCTTTGGCACTGACCAGCATAGGAACTGCTGGTCTGGACCACTTAATGTCAAATACTGGTTGGCTCCTCACTGAGCAGGTTTGCCAATCCCCTTGTGTATCTGGTTACTAGTGTTGCTCATCTACAGCTGTGTCTTTTGTAAGACCCAGAGAGGAAAACATTGCTTTCTCCCTGTGATTGCAGTTGGCTCTCTTGGGTGCACTGACTACATAGACAGGACCGCTGCCAACAGCTTCATTTTCCCAGGACAGGCTGTGGGCCTTGAGCAAGGTCCTTCCAGTTAGAGTGCACCTTTCACATGCCATTTGTTCTGTGGTGTTCACCCCCACAGCAGGGCTGTATATCCATGAGGAGTAGGTGACACACTCCAGCAACTGATAGGAGAAATGGTTATGGGCTCATACTCATCATGACTCATTGATTGAAACTTGTATCAGGAGAGCATTGAGATGGATTTAAGTGGTTGGTACAGCTGACATGGAGTTTTATAAAGATCTAAGAGTCTTGTATTAAGTGTTTAATACAAATAAACTAGAGTCTGAAGCAGTGCTTCTCAACCTTCCTAATGCCGTGACCCTTCAATACAGTTCCTCATGTCATGGTGACTCCAACCATGAAATTATATTCTTTGTTACTTCATAAATGTAATTTGGCTACTGTTATGAATCATAATGTAAATATTTTTGGAGATAAAGATTTGTCAAAGGGGTCACAACCCACAGGTTGAGAACTGCTGGCCTAAAATGACCCCAAAGCAGGCGGTTCCCAAGAGAGCCACCATGGGCTGTGTGCTGGTGCAAGTGCAAAGGTCAGTTGAAGACCAGGAGTTGCACCAGTGCATAGAAAGTTATTAGTAGGGGCTGGAGAGATGGCTCAGCGGTTAAGAGCACCATCTGCTCTTCCAGAGGATCCGGGTTCGATTCCCAGCACCCACGTGGCAGCTAACAACTGTCTGTAGTTCCAGTTCCAGGCAAACACCAAGGCAAATAAATAAATAAATAAAGTTTTTTTTTTTTTTAAAAGAAAGTTATTAGTAGCCCAGTCGGTGGCCTTTTCTCCCAGGAACACATAGTGTTTGCTCTGAGCACATTGATACCCACCTAGGAATCTTTTTTTCCTCTCCTTGAAGAAAGTGTTATGTTTGTGCTATTTTAAGTTACTGTATATTCGGATTGTTCTGCATTTCACCAGTACATTTAAAACGCTCTTTCTTTTACTTAGTTTTAACCCAGGTGTTGTGGCACATACCTGTGACCCCAGTCCTTGAGAGGTAGAAGAGGGAAGGTCAGAAGTTCAAGGTCATCTTTAGCTATATAGCAAGGTCAAGGTCAACCTAGGTTTCTTGAGACCCTATCTTCAAAAGGAAAAAAAAAGAAAAGAATTAGTATTTTTTTGTGTTTGTTTTATTCACTGTACTGTAACAGCAACATAGGAATTTAGTGGCTCTGAGGTGTGTGGCTATTCAGTACTCAACCCTGGAAGTGCTGGGGCAAAAGGATGTTTTCAAGCTATGGAGGTCTCATTTTTTTCTAACTGACAGGGGATTGCTTATGCATGCTTCTGGGACACAGCTGCCTGCTGACCTAAGTGGTGGTCATTTAAGAGGCAGGTGCTCCAGGGCTAAGTGTGAATTTATAGTTCAAATAAGGGAAACTCTAAAGGGAAGAAATTAAGACTAAAGGATATGATGTGTACATGTTGATCTTGGTTGCTTCTGTTCAACTGAGGCTTGAATTGCTACAGGAAAATTGGTATTTTTAGAAATATCAATGAGATTCTTGTTAAAAAATGATGTCTCCACTTGGGGTAAGGATGAGAAAAGCCTGGCTTTACCAGATGGGAATAATTGAACATAACTTCAGAAGAGTTTTGTTAAACTGCTGTTGCCCTTTACTGGTGCAAGTTGGTACTGTAGGAGCTTATGGCCCAGTGTGGAAGAAAGATGGGAAACTGAACGTGTCATTTGCCTAGAGACATGTAGCTTGGTGTGTGTCCATTTGTTTTCCTTCTGTTGCTCCCCACACCCTGTACAGCATTGGCTATTTTAGAACTCTGTAGACCAGAGATCCACCTGCCTCTGCCTCTCAAGTGCTAGGATTGAAGGTGTGCGCCACCACTCCTGGCTAACTTGACTGAGTTTTTGTATTAGGGTCTTTTGGGGTGTGAGCTCCATCTGTTTCTGAGAAATTAATGGGCTGGTCTAAATGTGAGGTGAAGTCCCTGTGTAACTGCATTCCAGCCATCTCTCCTTGTGTTTAGGGATGTCACACTAATGGGTGGTGCCCTTGCTGGGTTGAGATCACATTCATTGGGCTGTGAATGGCCTTTTAAAAATTGACAGATTATGATTGTGTGCATAGTGTGATGTTTGTGTATGCATCTGTTAGGAAATGATTGAAACAAGCTAGTTGATAGTCCCATATATTGCTTCCTTCCTTCCTTTGTTTGTTTGTTTATTGCTGTTAACAGATCAGATCTGTTCTCAGCAGTTTGTGTACTCATATTATTGTTAATAGTTGTTACCATATTGTACAGGAGATCTTAGGAACAGTTCTTAAGCTGATAACTTTGTGCATGTGGCCAGTGCCCCTTCTCTTTGCTTCTGGCTTCAGCTTTTTGTTCTAGTTGTGAAAATAAGCAGTATATCTTTCTGCTCCTGGCCTGTTTCAGCTAGTGATGCCCTCCAGGGACTAGCTTTTTATTATTACTTTTATATCAAATAGACTAAAACAGAAAATATCAAGTACATTGTGTTTCTAGAGCAAGTATGATTCTATGAGGCCCATTTTTCAGGTAGATACACAGGGTTTGTGCAAGCCGAATAAAATATAAAGCTGTTTCTTATGTGTCCTGGCCAAATCTGGAAACGATACTGGGTAAAGGATTTGTCATCAGTGAGCACTTTAAACACAGCCCCTGTTCTGAGATTCAGTTGTCCCTCCCCAGACCCTCCCTAGTTAGTTAGCTACCGGGAGAGAGAGATAGCTTGCAGGGCTCCCTGCTAGCTCTCCAGAATTAATTCCCTTTCTGTGTACAGGGCTTTTTTCTCCTGGGCTCCTTTTAAGAAGCCAGTAGAAGCTTATGTTGTGAAATTTTAATTACTATCATTATTGTTAATTAATACCAAACCACTTTTTGTTAAACTAATTGAAGAATTTCTTTCTCAGGTTTCCTTGCTGCAGAATGAAAGCGTTGAAAAAAACAAGAGCATACAGAGTTTGCACAATCAGATATGTAGCTTTGAAATTGAAATTGAGAGACAAAAGGAAATGCTTCGAAACAATGAATCCAAAATCCTTCATTTGCAGGTGAGCCCCCCTGCCTGGTGGAGGCCATGGTTCCTCTTATTTGTGTGCAATTGTCAGGGGGCAATTGGGTCAGAATAGACCCTGCCTAGGAATCTGACCCAAACCCTCTTCTTCTGTGTCTTCAACCCATTGGAGCAAAGTCAAACTTAAATCCTTTGTTTTAAAAATTAGCTGTTTTAGCACTCCACTAGCTTTAATCCCAGCACTTGAGAGGCAGAGGCAGACAGATCTCTGTGAGTTTGAGGACAGTCAGGTCTACAAAGAGAAACCCTATCTTTAAAAAAAAAAAAAAAAAACAAAACAAAACATGTAAATAAAATAAAAATTAGTTGTTTTGGATAAATGTGCAAGACCCTAGGTTCCATCCCCCCCACACACACACACTGCAAAAAGAGTTTGTAGAATTTGTTTTTATTACTAGTTATGATAACATTGTTATTTAGTACTTATGTGCCAGGTTTCACTTCCTAAAGTGAAATCAAGCCAAACTGCTTTGTTCTGAGTTTTTATATTCCCCCCCTCTCTTTTTATCTCACCATTATAATCTAAATATACTCCAACAACAAATACATAAACTTTTGCAGGGCTAGAGAGATACTTCTGTGGCTAAGAACCCTAGCTACTCTTGCAGAGGACTGGAGTTTGATTCCCAGAATCTACATGGTGACTCACAGCTGTCTGTAATTCCATTTCCAAGGACTCTGGTGTCCTCTTCTGGCCTCTGTGGGCATTGCATGCATGTGGTGCTAATGGTGTTAAAAGAAACAGAATTTTAAAAAAAAAAAGAAAGAATAGAATGGAATTGAAGTGTATATGTATGTGCATTTGTTGGCTCAAGAAAGGTTGTTATTCTTTGTTTTTTAGGGGTTTTGTTTTTGTTTGTTTGATTTGAGACAGGGTTTCCCTGTGTAGCCCTGGCTGTCCCGGAACTCACTCTGTAGACCAGGCTGGCCTGGAACTCACAGAGATCTGCCTGCCTCTTCCTCCTGAGTACTGGCTTGAAGTGTTTCTTAACAGAATTTTAAAGGACAGCTGGATGTGGTGGCACATGCTTGCTTTTGATCCCAGCATTCAGGGGGCAGAGGCAGGAGGATCTTTCTGAGTAAAAAATATTTTGAGGCTAGGGAGATGGGTCATAGAGGTAAAGTGCTTGTCACACAAACTGGGTAGTTCAGTACCCCAGGATCTATGTGAATGCTGGGTAGGCATGGCAACCTGCCAACAATTTCAGTGCTCTAAAGACCCTGATCTGGCTAGACTAGTCATAACAGTGAGCTCTGATTTAGTTGAGAGAACTTTCTGAAAAGAATAAGGTGGAGAACAAGCAAGCAAGGAAGACTTCAAAAGTCAACTTTGCACAAGTCACACCTGTATCTACACTAAAAAAGAAAATGTGCTTGGGTTTTGACACCCACCCCACCTCCAGTACTAGAATGCAACCCAAGTTCTTGAACTGGCTAAACTCTATTCCTGTTTACTTTTTATTTTGAGACAGGGTCTCACTAAGTTGCCTAGGCTGGCCTTCAGCACACTTCATAGCCCAGGTAGGACTTGCACTTGGGATCCCCTTTCTTCAGCTTCTTCAACAGCTGAGATTACAGAGTTCTGCTACTAGACCCAGCAAACTGATTTTTCTTCATCAAAATGGTAGCCCGAGGGCTAGAGAGATGGCTTACTCAGCAATTTACAGCACTGGCTATTCTTCCAGAGGACTTGGGTTCAATTTCGAGCCCCCATATAACCACTCACAATTCTCTGTAACTTTGGTTCCAAGAGGTCTGACATCCTCACACAAATATACATGCAGACAAGACACTAATGCACATAAAGTTAAAAATAAACATTTTTTTTTTAATGGTAGCAGATGTGGTGCAACACACCTTTAATCCCAGCACTTGGGAGGCAGAGGCAGGCAGATCTCTGTGAGTTTGAGACTAGCCTGGTCTACAGAGTGAGTTCCAGGACAGTCAGGGCTGTCTCAAACAAACAACAAGAAAAAAAATTATTCTGGATAGAGAGTCCAAGGCTAACTTGGGCAATTTAGTGATATCCTGTCTCAAAATAAAACTAAAAAGGGCTGAATGCATAGCTAAGTGGTAGTGTGCTTGTCTAGTATGCCTAAGGCCTTGAGTTCCATCTGGAATACCTCCAAAGGGGGTATTTTTAAAAAGAGAGAGTGCCAGGAAGTGGCTCCGTGGATGAAGGTGCTTGTCTCCAAGTCTGACAACTTGAGTTCCACACCTAAAACCATGGAAGAAAGAGAAAATTGCCTCTATGTGTGTGGTGGTACACAAAAGAGACAGGTTATATACTACATGTCAGTAGTCCCAGGCACCTGAGAGGAAAACAAGCCAGCAGAGTCATGAATTGAACCACACATGCTGCTACCAGTTGTTGGACTCAGGTGAGTGTCCACAAGCCAAGGGGAGCACTACCAGGCTCTCACTGAACAGGGCTGTGTGGCCAGAGCCTAGTGACCTGAAGGTGACAAAAGACAGCAAAGGACATTCACTATAGTCTTGGGTGAAGCCATGTGTTGGGGTTGTTTATTTCTGTGTGCAGACTGCTGCTTTGTAGCTCCTGAACTTGCAATTAAACTCCACACCTGCAACCCGCACTTAGAATGTACGTTTATAGAAACACTGCAGTGGCTGAGTGTCACCAAGGCACTTCAGGAATTAAGTCATTTACTGTTCACAGAGAAGGCTTGACACAGACCTGTATTCTGCTTTAAAGCTGTGCTGGTTTTGCAAATGAAAAGTCTGTCTGAAAAATAACACATTCCCTTGCTAGGATGCAATTCCTAAGTTGTTTAGGTGAGCTCATTTGTATGGAACAAGTGCCTATACACAGAAGATGTGCCCCGTCTCTGCATGGTTTACTAGGTGCTGAGGCAATGCCCTGTACTAGTTGGGAGAACTTCATAGCCAACACAGTGATCTTGTCCCCTCCTGTGCATGTCACTAGTTGTTGGGGGAGAAATAACTCAGGACCATGGAGCTTAAAGTGACTAAATGGCTTGTGCTAGGCCATCTGCAATTCAGGGCTTCCTCCCTGCATCTCTACATAACCCAGTGTCATCTCTCACACCACGTCAGGCTTTTCCATTTATCAGTACCCATAGTAGCCTACTTTATGAGGGCAGTTTATTCAAAGGACACCAAGGCTGTGGGTGTTTATTAATGTCAATACAATTAACTCCCCCCCCCCAAGAAAACAGTTCTTATGGATTCCTCTGATTATACGTTCTTGTTTAAAATAGACATAGGTCTGGAAACATGACTCAGCCATTAAAGGCTAGGCTTATAGCCAAAAATAAAATAGAAAAACATTGACATAGCAGGTGTTTTGAAGACATCATCTATGCTAGAGGGTATATGTACACATGTATGTACATATGAATGCCTAGAAGGGAAGAGTCAGCTATCCTGGTCGCTGTTCTCTACTTTATTCCTTTGAGAGAGAGTCTCCTGCTAAATGGGAGCTAGGAGCAGACCAGAAAGCCCCAATGACCCTTCTATCTCTACTCCCACAGAGCTGGGATTTCAGGTACACATAGTCATCTCCAGCTTTTTACATGGAAGGTAGAGATTTGAAGCTGTGCTTCATGTTTGCACAGCAAATGTCCTTACCTGCTGGTCCCTCCTCTTCTTTCTTAAATGTCAGCAACAGGTAGGTTTTCTGGAGAGAGCAGGGAGATTCAAATCGGCCTGTCACTCTAGTGAGAGAATCAAGACTTGCCTTGTTTGTTCCTTCCTGCTTGGTCACAGCCAACAAAGGTGCCGACACCCAGAATTTCAAATGTAGACTTTCAGAAGAAGTGAAGATGGTATGCTGTCTCCTGAGCACCCTGTGTGACCAGCAGCTTCAGAGCTACTCTACTGCCTTTGGAGCTCTTGTAGATTCTTTGCATGAATGGAAACTCTTCAGATCCTTGGCTCTATCACTGAGGAGACAGACAAGCTGGAGCACAAGGCTCTCCCTGTTAGTCACAGGAACATAGATTGCCTTTAAACACCCAACAAACAGTAACACGAGTCTGTTACCTTCACAAGTGGAGTGGTATGTTTCTATAGAAATCTTCTCTGAGTTACTTAAATTAAAGCAGTGCAGAATTGGCCTTGTGTCAGAACAATGCCTGTGCTTGCATACGTCATTGGTGCTGAGTGCAGAACTTACTCTCATGGGCCTCTTCCTAGGCCTGAGGACCCACAGCAAGCCTTCTCTGCTCACCACCACTCACAGTCTTTGACAGAGGCAGGATAGAAGGAGCTCTTTCTTTCCCTGGCCTCTGTAGTCATAGAATAGAAGCGGCACATCTGTTCTGAGCCAGGTAGTAGGGTAGGCAGACTCCATCATCCTGAACCTAACTCCTTTTGATTGGTAGGGGCCGGGGTCTTGGGCCTTGAGAATCTTCTAATAGTCAGACAAGGCTTCTCAGTTCCTTCTTCTCTGTACCTATGGTGCCAGAGGTGCATGTGGGTAAAAGGTGTGAGGCTTATGGCAGTCTGGTGAGATAGCTATAAGAATGGCAGATAGGGAACATCTATGAGTGTGAGGTCAAGGTCACAGCCAGGGTTTGAAAGAAAGTTGGTGGCGTGCATGTAATGTCTGATTGCAGGTATGTGACAGACAGACAGTTTGGCTGTCCCAGAAATAGCCTAAAATGGGGAGGAAAAGGAAAAACTATTTCTAGGCACACCTGTGGTGTTAGGAATTGTTCCCTTTTGTCTGATCCAGCCCTGCCCTTCTTTAGGTGACTATAAAAACACTGCAGGTTGATGTGGTGGTACATTATCCAGGTCTCACATGCTTTCAACTTGTTTTGCACAAGTTTTTATCTCCAAGAGGCTTGTAGCCTTGAGCCAGTGGGCACACAGAGGTTGACCGCTCCACCTGGCTTTTGAGGGTGACAGCATAGCATGCCCAGAGTTCTGACTGGTTTTTACTCTTAACCCCTTTGGTCTGGAAGCGAGTAATAGACAGCCAAGCAGAGAAACTGAAAGAACTCGACAAAGAGATCCGTCCCTTCCGGCAGAACTGGGAGGAAGCAGACAGCATGAAGAGCAGTGTGGAGTCCCTCCAGAACCGTGTGACCGAGCTGGAAAGTGTGGACAAAAGTGCAGGGCAGGCGGCTCGCAACACAGGTGAGGGCACCAGGTCTGAGGCAGCTGCTCCCATTCACCAAGGCACCTCTGCCCAAGGAGATGGTAGATTAGGCACAGTTGTTATATGCTCAGAGTCCTTCAGCAGAGACGGTTTTCACTTAGATTTGTCCTTCCACAGGAGTCCTGGCATGGCAGGGTATAAAGCCCCCCTTGGAGAAGCAGGACTACAGCATGTCAAGGCCTGTTGGTCAGAGCGTCACAGACACACTCTGGGGGCCCAGAGATAGGAGCAGACCAAGCAGGGGAGGTGGCAGCCTATTGCCCAAGTATCTCTGACATTATGAGCAGATGTGTGCCTATAGCTTTGAGTCCGAACAAGCTCAGTGATGATTTGCATAGAAGGATTAGGGAGTTGGGGTAGATTACTGTGATACATGGGTTGGATTAAGCAGATGGAAGGCGTGTGGTTAAAATAGGAGACAGCTTAGACTCAGAGCCTAGTGTCCCTGTGAATGCCAGGGTCATAAAGCAGGGGAGCGTGGGCAAATTGGCAGCCAAGCTCTGACAGCTGTGGCCTGACAGTTGGTACATTGTGGCTACTGGGGAGGGGAAGGATGATAAAGTATAGATGCCCCACACCTTGTTCACTCTGCACATGGTCTGCCCTCTGCAGTCACAGTTACATCTGTGGCTGCAGTTCTAGACACTGGTACATATGTGCTTCTCTGATGTTTGCATGTCTCGTTTGCCAAATGTTTTCTTGCCTGTGGCAGGCTTGCTGGAGTCCCAGCTGAGCCGGCACGACCAGATGCTGAGTGTTCATGACATCCGCTTGGCCGACATGGACTTGCGGTTCCAGGTCCTCGAGACCGCCAGCTACAATGGTGTGCTGATCTGGAAGATTCGTGACTACAAGCGCCGGAAGCAGGAGGCAGTCATGGGGAAGACCCTGTCTCTTTACAGCCAGCCTTTCTACACAGGCTATTTTGGTTATAAGATGTGTGCCAGGGTCTACCTGAATGGGGACGGAATGGGGAAAGGGACACACTTGTCGCTGTTTTTTGTCATCATGCGGGGAGAATATGATGCTTTGTTGCCGTGGCCATTCAAGCAGAAAGTGACACTCATGCTGATGGATCAGGGATCCTCTCGACGTCACCTGGGAGATGCATTCAAGCCTGATCCCAACAGCAGCAGCTTCAAGAAACCCACTGGAGAGATGAATATTGCCTCTGGCTGCCCAGTCTTTGTCGCCCAAACTGTTTTAGAGAATGGGACGTATATTAAAGATGATACAATTTTTATTAAAGTCATAGTGGATACTTCGGATCTGCCTGACCCCTGACAAGTAACTGGGGAGGTGGATTCAGCAGAAGGTAACTCCTCTGGGAGGTTGAAGCGGTCTGTCTTCACGAAGGTCCTCGCCCTCAGAAAGGACCATGTGGAACAGAGTAAGCAGCCGGAGGAGGAGGATGCGTGGCTGGCAAGAGGAGCCACATGTGAAAACAGACCCCAACGAATTTCCTAATAGACTAGCCACACTCGCTCTGAAGAATTATTTATCCTTCAACAAGATAAATATTGCTGTCAGAGAAGGTTTTCATTTTCATTTTTAAAGATCTAGTTAATTAAGGTGGAAACATATATGCTAAAAAGAAACATGATTTTTCTTCCTTAACTTGAACACCAAAAGAGAAAACACGTGAAGGTAGCTGAACGTGTCAGCATGTTAATTTAAAAGGAGAACTTATGAAATAATAATACAATTCTGATATATTCATCCTAAAATTCAAGAGTGCAATCTTGTTTCAAATATAGTATATTGTCTATTTTTAAGGCCTCATCTGGTCTCTGTTTTAATAATTTGTTTGTCAGAAGGCCCTGAGTAGACATAAAGTCTCTAAATTCAGAAGTCATTTTTAATTTAAAGTTCTACAAATAATTGTTACTGCAACATTTTGTTTTAAAACGTTGATAGACTGATATTTCTTGGAAGAAAATGTAAACTATCAAACACTGGTTATCACTTGTGATAGGAAAGAGAATATTCAACCTGTTGTTATTTCTCGTTAGAAATGTAACCCTTCAATATCTGTCGTAGTTAGTGACACTACTTCACAATGACTATGAGGGACAATGCTCATGGATGCTGTGCATCATTTCAGACTTCAATTGTTTTCACCCTAAAATAGGGCATTAGTTGAACTTTGGAGTTCTAAACAAACCCTGTAAGTTTTTACAATTCTGCCCCATGTTTAGACAAGCTCATTGTTGCTGACAGCACCAGCCTTGGTCTTGAGTGTCCAGTGTGTGGGGATAGGCAGGTGACCTGTGCTGCAGGAGGCCCCAGCAAGCATTTCTCATCCTGTCATACTGCTGCATTCAGCTAATGATCTCCGAAAGCAACGTTTGTGCTCAGAGATGGTGGCATACGGTACATGTGCCTTAGATGTGACATGCTGCTTCTTGTCCCTGGGTTTGTGTTCACCATGATTCTAGAAAGTAATAGTTTAACCAGTCATTTCTCTCTTCACCATCAGATCTTTGTCTCTAACAGGGCCCTCAAACAACTCCAAACCTGCCTGGGGAAGCCAGGCCTCCGTTGGCAGCTTCTGGAGGCTCTGCTGCTAAATATTCACAGATTTCAACTCTAGGCCCCCAAGAGCAGCTCAGTCCCAACCTAAGGGAAGGAGGGCTGAGCAGAGGCCATACCCTTCCAGGTCTCCACAAGGGAAGGGCCCTGAAAACCCCCACAGCATGAAGGAGAAACCCCTTACCCAAGCATTCCCAAGACCTGACCACTGGTCTGGGGGCCTGCCCAGGCTGGCCAACAGTGGCCCTGGCCTCCCTGTTAAATGGATGGCCAGCTGATGCCCCAGCCTGTCCTGTCTAGATGGCACTCTCAGCTCACTGTTTACGTCTCTCGATGGTCCAACTGTGATAGAAGCCTGGAGCCCTGCCCCGGTGCCCCTTTTGCTATGCACCACACTTCATGGTGCTCTCACACTGATGGGTGCTACACGCGACGGGTGCTTCTTAGGCAAAACCAATGTGTGCGAACCACCGCATCTGTGCCACTTGCCCAAAAGGCGCGCCCACAATTGGCCAGCTGGGCCTGCGCTTCAGACTGCCTGCCTCTAGGCTCTCCCCATGGTTGCGCGGGGGCAGCTGGGTTGGTGCCTGGTGGCCCACCTTATCTCTGGTGCTGCCATCTGTCGTGGGTGTGCCTTTGCCCCAGTGCCTGCTGGAAGTGCCCTCCTCCTGCACACCTGTCCCCGCGCTTCCATGACTGAAACATTTGGTTTTTCACCTGCTGCTCCTTTCTCCATTCTGCTGGGATCACTTTGGGGTAAGTCAGTGGAAAGACTGCAGAGCCCATGTCTTTCAGAGGTGCCCTTATTCCTCCAGGCCTGTTCCCCAGGCTTCTTCCCTAGAGCGGAAGTCGGGAGGACCACCTGGCAGCCCTTAGCTGGCCTCCAGTGTCAGCAATAGGGACATCCCTGCAGCACCCCTTGAAGAAGTCAGTGCAGTGCCAATAGGTAGAGGCCAGCAACATCATGGGCTGATGAAAAAGCATGCCTATCTTTAGCTTTAGAGCCTGGTATGAGGCTGACCCTGAGGTATCCTCAGGCACCCCCTCCCTGTTAGGGAAACTTTTACAAGACTCTTCCTATGTGATGTGGGTCCTCCTGGCCTCCCCCTGGGTGCCTGCAGGATGTGAGTAAAACAGCTAACTAACTGTTGTCCCCTGGGATGAGGGCCTTCATGTCACAGCTTTCTGTAGTGTCTTTGCATTTCTTGGTAACAGTAGATTAGTGGGCACCCTCATACCTTTGCACTCTGTCTCTCAATGTGTGAAGGATGTGCCGAGACACATCTCCTGGGGGGTATGGAGCATGTCATGTCCTACCTGGGTGTGCCTTGCTCTGCTCCGTCTCAGCATTCCTTGGTGCCCCTTTGGTGCTTACCACCTGGGCCAGTTTGGGGCTGTGGTCTCAGAATAGTTGAGGCCCTGATGCCAGTTATGGCAGCCAGCCCTCACCATCTCACAGGGTCCTGGCCATGAGAAACACAAGGTGGTTGTGCAGTGTGTGTATCTGGCTCTGCAAAAGTGTCAATTGCTCATCCTTTAAAGGGCCATTTGTTCTATGGCCTCCATGAGGAAATTGGACACAACTCCTGCTTGCCTGGGGCAGTGTCCATACCTGCTCAAAACTGCCCCTGAGAAGATACATGCTACTAAGTGGCAATGTGTCCTGAGACCTGACTCATGGTTTTTGTGAGTAGTTGAAAGCCTGTGTCAGTAACAATCCAGGACAGACTGGGAGTAAGCGCCTTCCACCTTCATTGGTCAGGGAAAGGAAGGTAGCCTGAAGGGCCCTAACTGGGATCCCTTAGTTCTGGGGGATAGACAGACCCAGTGGAGGCCATGTAGCATGGCAGACTGTGGGTTACACAGCAGTGGATGAGACTGCAGTGCAGATGAGTGTATGTGATGGGGTCATAGAGGAGAGCAGCACCCACCGCAGCTCACCCAGCTACCAGTTTCTCTAGAACCCATGCTCAGCATTTGAAGAAGCAAAAGGCTGTTGAGAGGGCCTGCACCTCAGTACACATCCACCTCCCCTTCTTGGAGCAGCCTGTGCAAGATGCAGTACACCCTAAGATAGTACAGTGGTCAGCCGAGGGCGTGGACTGCTTATGGCCACCATCCTGCCTCCTTTTTTCTGTGTTCTTTCATTTCCTCCAAGGACTGGGACTCTAAGAAGCTGTGGCACGAAGCACTGCAGCTTTGCTCCCTGAGAAGCCTCCAGCAGGGCCTTCAGGCCTACCACCACTAAATCCCCTTTGAATTGGCTTCATCTGACTGTGGTCAGCCTCATGAGGACCTGTAGGTCAGACACAGTCCCTTAAGGATAGCTGGCCACCTTCCCATACCTCCTTAGTCTGCCCCAGAGTCCCACCTGGAGTTGGGATCACATGCTTGCTACCTTGGGCTGACATTAATGATACCACTGTAACTGAATAGTATATGGTAGCAGTCACCATGGCAGACCTGACAACCGGTGGACTGCATCCAGCAAAGGGGAGGATGTCTGGGATGCCAAGCAGCAGGGGCCTTGGTGGACTCCTGCCAGCCCAACAGGAGACTAGCCCGGCCCTTACCTCCTCTTACCCCCTGCACACTGCCAAGCATTGCAGGGGCTGTACTTTGTACCTGGCCAAGACAATTTGCACCTGACAGGTGACAGGGTGGGTCAGTTTCTACCCTCCTATACATCCCTCTGTTAGGGACCATCAGTGAGTGGAGAATGGCTTGGTGAAGCCTAAGAGGTTTTCATTGTTTTGTTTTTTTAAGGTTTCAGTCCAGCCCTTTCCTGGCTAACTGTAGGAGAGCTTGTGTGAGTTCCAGGCATGCCATTATGTCTGAGTGTGTGTGACAAGTGAGGGTCTGCCCCCAAACCTTTCAGACTAAGATCATGGTTTTGTCTTCTGTTTGCAAATCCATAGCATTTTTTTTCTCCAAACAAACCGTGTCCGCAGGGTCTGGGTCAGGTGAGGTAACAGTTGGCAAGTGACCCAGCCATCATTAACTGTCCCACCCCAGCTGGTGCTGTTTGACATGGGCACTGTGGCATCAGGGAGCTAGGTCAGCAGGGACAGTAAAAAGAGGCCAGCAGCTCGTCCCAAAGGCCTGGACATATCCCAGCCTGTTGTCCACTTGGAGGGTTCCCTGGATACCGTTGCTAGACAGGTGGGCAGTGACCCACACCAAGGGCCACACCATACAGCTGAACAGGCCTAAGCCGCCAAGCAGAGCAGTTCATTTCCCCTGCCACACAATGTCTGGAGTCTTTCTTGTGACTGTAGAAAGGAGGTAACAAGTCCAGGGTCACTGTGGTAACTGACGTACATCTTTAGTCCCCTTAGTCATGTAAGATAACCTTAAAGGCAAATCAATGACCTAATTGGAAAACACAAAAGCCGGCCTTCCAAGGATTTCCCTAAGAATCTGTAGGCGCTGACTGAGGAAGTGGGGATCAATGGAGACTATTGTGGAGTTGTGTTCTTTTCTCTGATGGCACGCCTCTTGTGTTCAGTTCTATTACCCAAAAACAAAGACCAAAGAAGGCCAATCTCTCATTTGACTGTATTTTTAATCTGCCTGTTTTGACACTTGCCGTTTGTAACCGCTCGCTGTGAGGCCCCATCTTGACAGTCCAAGTGATTGTGACCAGTGATTACAGTCCTGTGTTCTTCCGCTCTTCTAAGAAACCGAGACAGTGTGAGTTATTGCTCAGCAATAATCCTGTCACTAGGAATTAGCAACATGTCTCATTTCCTGATAGCATTATGATGTTTTTGTATTCTGTTTACTGAATGTTATGTGTGGTTTCATTTGGTATTTATTTGTGTTTTGAGGTCTTGCGATGTTTTTGTTCTGCTGCTAATAATAACGTTTGTAAGACTGTAGAATGCGAATTTTGCAATGCTAAAGTGTCTATTAGAGGAAAATAAAGCTGATTTAAGAGTCCTGCTTTCTTTTTGCAGTCTGTCACCGCTGAGCTTTGGGTTGGGGTCCTCTAGCTGTTCTCACAAGTGGCTGAGTGACAGCTGCCTGGGGACACCCCGTGGCTAGAAGGGGCCACCCTTCATTCCAAACTGCCACCATCCTGAGATACCATAAGATTCTGAGCAAGGCCTGCTTGCTCATGTCACTCCAGGTTTTGCCTGCAGCTCACAAGACCGTGGTTTGGCTCAGGGTGAAGAACCGAACATAGATGAGAACCAGATCCACAAGTACCAGTACTAGATAAGAGCTGTGCCCAGTCAGGGAACCCACGTTCTGAACTGTCTGTCTTAAAAAGAGAGCCTAAGGCTTAGAGTGGAAGGCAGGGCCCGCCCTGTCTGTCTTTTGAGGTTTTGAGGGATTGCTGCCCATGGCCAGTGATCACTCAGCACCTACTGCCTCTTCTGCAAGATGTACCACAGACAGGAGCAGCATTGCAAACTGGGAAATCTGGTAATAGACAGTACAATGATAATCATCGCACCTCATATTTAAAACCCCTGGAGAATTCAAAGCTACATTTCCTGTCCTATTCAAACCCTGCCACCGTGAGCTCTCCTATCCATGCTTTGGGGCCACCTACAGCAGAACTGAGCACAATCTGGTAGCCCACAATTGAAAATGAGGAGATGCCGTGGAACCCAGGGAACTCCTGGGAGTTGGCAGGGCTGTGGACCCAGGATGAGGCTGGGATGAAAGAGGGCTGACCCCTGGAGTAGGGATATCTCAAGCATGCAGACACAGCCACACCTATGAAGGCTCATGGTAGCACCTCTCCCCAGGGTCCCATAGAAGGTCCTCTGGTGGCTTCAGACTGCTGGACTCTGCATCTCCATCCTGTGGTGCTTCAGTTCATAGGGCCCCTGGGGTGGAACACAGGAGGGTCCCCTGTGTGCTCCTAGGTATGGAACTTGGGGCTCTGTCACTGAGATGTCTCCACCTCCGCAGGGTCCTGAAGGCCGTCCTGTGACCACCCTGGGTGGCCTGTGGATATATGTTAAATATTTAATAAATCCTGGGATATCAGAGAGACCACACAATCAAATCCTAGGCAGACAGCTCAGGAAATCCCTTGAATACAAGATAAACAGCTGAGTCAATCTCACACACTTTTAATCCCAGCACAGGGAAAGCCGGGAGTGGAGACCAACACCCTTGAGCTTCTTCTGTTTCTGTGAGTTCAAGGCTACACACCTTCAATCCTAACCTGGATATGATAGGGTATATAAGGGCTCATAGAAACCAGGCAGAAGAGACCAGGACCGAGGCTGAGGAAGTTGCAGGACAGTTTGGTGAGAATTGACTGTGGTGCTTCCTCTCTCTGATATTTCAGCCTTTCCCCGATATTTGGCTCAGAGTCTCATTTATACAACCCATATTCGTGCTACTACAGTGGCTGGATCACAAGACCTTCCCTGGGGCTGCTCCTTACTGGGATGCCAGGGGAACCGCTCCTAGCCCAGCAGCCTTTGCCCCTGCAGGGACCCCACCCAAGGAGGGACAAAGGGTGTTCAGCCAGGAATCATCAAGCCTGGCCTCCTGCTGTGGCTTCCCCTGACCCAGAGACCTATGGCCCTTCCAGTCTCAGGGCATAGAACCGGAGGTGACAAGTGGCCATGTGAGGGGAAGGAAAGTCAAAGGCTGCCTGGATCCTCATCCTGAGAGAGGCCAGAGGTTTTTGGCCTCTGTCAGAACAGGACTCCTTGGAGCCCTCTGCCTCCCCACTGTCCTCTCCCGCTGTGCCCTGCCTCCAGAGAGCCTGGCCCACACCCCCACAGGGAGGGGAAACCAACTCCGGGACCCACTTTTCAGTTAGAAGAACGAACTAGAGGCTGAGGGGATTGGCAGCTGCTCCCAGCACTTGAACCTCTGACCTTGAACTAAGACCCAACCCATCAAATTCACATTCTCCAACCCCTCCCCCCAAAGCTATCCCAAGCCCAGTCTGTCTCAGTGCTTCTCCGGTGAGAAAAGAAACAACAGGCAGCAGGAATGTGACCCTCAAGAGTTTCCTTTGTGCATGGCCTCGCTGGAAGCCAAGAGCAAGCCCCTCCCAACAGCTACTCCAACTGAGAGCGGAGAGCTGATGCCCCCTTTGAAGGCAACTGTACCACAGTCAAGGGTAGACAGAGCTGGTCAGTTTGGACCCAACCTGGGTATGAAAATGAGTGCCTTCTAGTGATGGGATGCCTTCTGCATGGGAGAAGCAAGAGTGGAGGTAAGGATTGAGCTCTGCAGATGAGTGCATGACTCCAGGGAGGAAGGCTCTCCCATCAGCAGCTCACCCACTGCCCACCACCCTTCCCTGCTCTGCCTCCCTTCAGTCATCCATCTATCCACCATTCACAGGTGTGCCATCACCTCAGCATGCCTTCATCTGTTACCATGAACTCTGACCCAAGCTCATTCCTCCAACACCCCTGCTGTGACAAAACACCCAACAAAAGCAACCTCAGGAAAGAAACGTGTATTTGGGTTCACGGAGAGCACGGCTGGGAAGGCAGCTGGTCATACTGGCCGTACTGTGGCGTGCTTCTCTGGAGCAGAGATGAACGCTTGCCACTCAGCTTGCTTCCTTGCGCCTTTGTGGTCAGGCTGGAACCCATGGGATTGCGCTGTCCACATTAGATGCAGATCTTGCCTGCTTCTTCTCTGGAAATACCTTCCCAGACACACCCAGAGACGTTTCCATGGAAACTAGTTAAGCTGACAATGGAGTTTAACCATCACACCCTGTTCACTCACATTCCTTTCCTGGTACTTTCTGCACTCATCCATTTTCTCCCAGGGACACAGGACTGGGCAGGGCTGGAACATAAGGGACAACTCCCGAGTTACCCTGTACCCCTGGACAGGGAGAAGCTTCTAGTAATCTCTCGTTTGCCCATTCATTCCTTCCCCTTCTTTTCCCCAAGTGACCTACTTCACCTACTATGTCTGTTTCCAACCATCCCCCTAAAAAGTCCACATCCCTCCTGTTACCTCAACCAACCTTTGGTCCACATGTACCTACCAACATCTCCATCTACAACAACACCCAGCAACAGTTCCATGGCCGCTCTCCTTCATCTGACAGCCAGCCACCACCCATCACCCATCCTTCACAGCCCACTCTCCCCAGCCACCCACCAACCCCACACAACCTACTCATGTCTATCTGTCCATCAATAGCCACCCTGCTCCCACCCACCCACTACTATCCTCTGCCATTGACTCTGCTGTGACTCTCCAGTCACGGTCATCACTCATTGCCCCAGGCATTTAGTACCCTGCTCCGGGAGCCATGGACCCCTGTACTCACATACTCTACTACCATTTGGTGACTGACAGTCCTTTCTTTCTTTCTTTTTTTTTTTTCATTGATCATTTTCATCCACTGTCACCCTGGGCAGTCCACCCTGCCCATCTCCTATCACTCACCTTTGGTCCATCTATTCAGGACCATTACACCCCACCCTACCCACCTGTTTACCTTCAGAACCCCCACATTTTGATAACTCTTCCCTTCCAGTCTCCAGCAAACACAATCCTCGCAGACCTTGTACTCAGCCCAGGAGTTCCGGCCTGGAGAAGATGGGCAAAGACAGCTGAGCCCCCAGGCCACCTCCACACATGTCACAGGCAAAGACTGGCCACCACCATCTTACTGGGCACCCAGGGCCTTGGGTCCTAAAGGGTGGATGCTAAGGTCACTGAAAAGATTCTTCCAAGGGGCCTCAGGAGACAGCTAGGCGGGTCTGGAGGTAAATGTGTAACATCTGGGCGCCCCCGTCCCTCAGACCCGCCCAGTCACATGGGTCCACGGAGCAAAGTCCAGCACCTGAGACTTGAGAGTTTTGGCTGCGAGATGGGCGCTCTGGGCCAGGTTCTGCTGTGGCTGCAGCTCTGCGGTAGGTTGGGGTCTGCAGACTCTGAAGAGGTCCTGACCTCAGGAGAGAGTGGGAGAAGGTGCCTCCATTGATTTCCCAGTCCTCTGGCTTGGGCTGGTGCGGCTGCCAATGCCCAGGGGTGGAGAAACCTTAGTCGTGTCCCCGTGGACTTCCAAGCCCCTCGGGGCTTCTCTGCGCAGTAGGGACAAGGCCGCCGGCTCCCGGATTCGGGGCTCCTCCCGGTGTCCAGTGCGCTTCCCGCCAGGACTCCTTTCCGTCTCCTATTCCTCTCCGAAACCCTGCGGACCCCATCCATCCCGGAAGTCAGTGAACAGGGGTGGCGTCCCTTAGGAGGACGCGCTTGCTCGGGCTCTGCAGATCGGCTAAGAGTGCGCGGGAGAAGCCCGCCACGGGGTTCTCGTAGGGTCTGACCTCCTGCACTGAGAGACCAGCCAAGGCTGTGTGCACCACTGTGGCGCTTCTCTGGAGGGTCGCCTTCCTCCAGGGAGACTGATACTCTCTTTCTCTAGCACTGACTCGGGCCGCCTACAAACTATGGGTCCCCAACACCTACTTCGACACTGCCTCTAACTGGAGTCAGAACCGGACCCCGTGCGCGGGAGACGCAGTCCGGTTCCCGGCAGACAAGGTGCCTTGGTGGGGGTGGGGGTGGGGGCACTGGGTGGGAGGTCTGCCAGCCCTGCTGACGCCTCCCTCCTCTTGTTGCAGATGGTGTCGGTCCTGGTACGAGACAGTTACGCCATCTCGGACATGGTAAGGCTAGGGGCTGTCCCAGAGTCACCGAAGGTCCCTCCCCCGGGAGCCTCTGGGGGAGATACTCTCTGGGAGGGGACATCAGAGAGCACATGGGGTCTCAGCCCCTCCCCCTCCTTGCCCCTCCCCCCAGTCTGCTGTGCCCGGTGAGCTTTGGGAAGCCGCGTGCCCTTTTCTGTCCAGTAGGCCACCCTAGAACAACCTGCCTGCAAAGCTAGAGGCCCAGACAGCCCCGAAGGTTAGAAGCAAGAGAGTAAACAGCCTCTGCGGCTCGCGCATGCTACGGTTTCAGTGGGCCAAAGGCTGCCGGCCTCGGCGACCCAGCGTTCAGTTCCTGTGGTTGTGAGGGTTTTGTTTCTCTTTGTATGGTTTTTTTCTTCTTTCTGTGCATGAGTGTTTTGTCTGCATAATATGTCTGTGCATCACATGTGTGCTGTGTGCACACAGGGCAGACGAGGACAAGGGGTCGCTTGGAGCTGGGGTTACAATGTTTGTGAACCACCATGTGAGCGCTGGGATTCAAGACCCGGTCTCCAGAACAGCCAGTGCTCTTAAGCAATGAGCTGCCAACACCGAACCAATTCAAGTACAAAATTCCCATTTCTGTGCCCAAGGGTTTATTGGGGGGGGAGGGGTTGGTTTTTTGTTTGTTTCTCAAGACAGGATTTCTCTATGTATCCCTGGCTGTCCTGGAACTTGTTTTATAGACCAGGCTGGCCTGTCAAAGTCAGCAATCTACCTTCTAAGTACTGGCAAGATATGTTTTCTGTGGGTCAGGGTCTCAAGTAACCCAAGGTAGCCTTGAACTCACTATGTTGATGAGACTGACCTAGAACTCCAGATCTTGCCATCTTACCTCCAAGAGGTCGGGATTACAGATGTGAGCCACCAGCCAGGGCTCAGTGCTCAGGTTTTAACTGCACCCACCCTGCAATGGGGCTCATGAGTGTGGCCCACCTAGAGAACAGCCCCTGTCTGAACTATGGTAAGGTTGACCTGGCCCACTTAAAGCGCCACCTCGCTGGCCTGAGGAAGACTGGCATGCATGATAAGCAGAACCCGTTCTTCTAACTCTTTCCTCTTCAGCACCCCAGCTCTGGGTGTGAAGAGCCCTGTGCTGTCTACTGACACACAAGGGTGTGGGTCACTCTGAGGAGGCAGAGTGTCCTGTGGCCTCATCTGGCCCTCACTAGCTCCTCCCTGGCATTCCCCCTCTTCTACCCACTTCCATCTCCATGCTGGTGGGGAAATGCCCGGCCCTCCCCCATTACTGCTCACCACAGGGGCCTTCCTTATGGTTTGGATCACTGCAGAGAGCTGTGTGCACATCCCAACAGAACACAGCCTCCTGAGCTCTCCAGCCTAGAGATGAGCTGCTGTTCCCCATATTCCCACCCACCGGCTTCATCCTTCTACAGTCTCAAAATGCTCTCCCATTGCTGGCCTTTGTCTTTAATCCCAGCACTCTGGATCAGAGGCCGCAGGATTCCTGTGTGTTCAAGGCCAGCCTGGTCTACATAGTGAGTTTCAGGACAGCCAGAGCTAGACAGAGAAACCTATCTCAAAAACCAAAACAAAGCAAACAAACAAACAAAACTCAAAAAAATTTTATCCTATAGTTCCGTTGGTTCCTCTCATATGAAAAATGGCAGTCATTCCTCTTGTTTTCAGGCCTGTGTATTTCTTTTTTTTTCCTTACTGGACATGCTCTCTACTCCTATGGAATTAGGAACCCTTTCACATGGGTCATGTTGGCTCTCAGCTTTAGAACATTGTAGAAATTCTATTGCTAAAGCCAACAGCTTTTTCAGAATTGAAGTAGGTCATTGACATGCGGCTCCACCTTCAGTTTCAAAGGGGCTGCGGGCCTCCTAATGAAGTCTTCCCACTAACTGGTGCGTGCAGTACCTGAAAAGGCCAGAAGAGGTCACTAGATAGCAGGTGGTTGTGAGCCACTGTGCAGGTGCTGGAAATCGGGCCTGCATCTTCTGCTAAAGCAGTCAATGTCCTTAACCTCTGAGCTATCTCTCCAGCTCTCTCTTGTCTCTTTAGAGCCCGTTCTTCCTTTCTAGTCCTAGAATAGTCTGTGTTTGATATTAAACACACTGTACATGTGGATTGGATTCTCATTGCTGGCACTTGAGCTGCAGTTCCCCCGCCACACACACACACACACACACACACACACACACACACACACACACCCCGTCCTTATACATGAATTTGGTACTCAGTCATCCATCCTTCTCCTGGACTTCTTTGCTGTCTTCTGTGGAATCTGGGCTTGGACTCCTGACACTGAACATCCTCAGCTAGATCAGTCCTGATGTTTGTTTCATCTACTAATGCCTCTACCTGGGGTGGTTTACCACATTCTCTTCATACTTCCTCTTCTGTTCATTTTCTGTGATGCGAGGCAGGTGTTCAGCTGAGCTACACCCCAGCTCTGTTCTGATGAAAATGCATTTCATTCACATGGAAGTATGTGTTGCTTCCTGTCCTCAGGGGCTACCATGCTTACTATATGTTATGGGTGGAGTTCCTTGCTTTCAGTGTGCTTCACTCTTGGCATGGGTGTAGCTGGCCTGTAACCTCATATCCCCTTCTGGTATGGGCTTTTGGGCAGGTCTGAAGCTCTAGGAAGGCCAAAGAGCAGGCCCTGTCCCTTTAAGTGGGGACAAGAGCCTGGGCCGCTGGGTGATGCATGATAACCTGATGACCCTGCAAGGAACAGTTTCCTTGGGCCCTCATCCCCTCAAACTCTGGGAAGGAGGGTTAGGGTCCTGAGGCTTGGGGACCCAGGAAATGGTATGCGCCTTTCCCCACAGAGCATTCCTAGCACAGAACCTTGGTTTGAGTGGTGAGGGGCTCCCACCGTGGAACCCTACCACAGGGTACAGACACTCATTTTCCCTGCCTTCGCTGGCATCCGTGTCCCTGAAACTGAAGCCTCTTCCCTGGTGGCATGAAAACATGTTAAAGTTTGGTTTTTAGGGCCTGGGAGACCTTGTTTTATCATTTCTCCAGAATGATGAGTGCTGGCAAATGTCACCTCCTGCTCCATGGATTCCCAGGGTCTCATCTGTTTCCTGTCCCTTCGAATCGGTCTCTGCTATCTAGGCTTCTAGCCTCGGCTCCAGCTCAGAGTTGGGGACCCTTTAGGTCTGGCACATATTGTACAGGTGTACAACACCCTTCGTTTTTCTCTCTCTGGTGGGACCCAGCTCTTCCTGTTAGTCTCAGCCAGGTTAAGGTTCCCAGGTCCTGACTCTTTTACCTAGATCCCGGCCAGCATCTCAGCTTGGGTTCTCTTGGTGCCCGGGAGGTGTTACTAGGGCGTAGTACGTGCCTGGGCCATCCGCCATCTCAGCCCGCGCCTTCCACAGCTCCTGCCGCTGGACGGGGAGTTCGTCTTGGCCCCGGGAGCCTCATTCAGCGCTGCAGAAGTTGGCTCGGATCCGGCCTGCAACCCCGGTGGGAAAGGTAAAGAGGGCCTGGCTCCGGAGGCGGATCTAGGGGCATGGCTAGAGTGGGCGTGTTTTGTAAAGGGCGGGGTGTGGGTTGGTGCGTGCATCCATAGGCACCCCGTTGCTATTCCGAAATCCCGATCGCTTCTCCTGGCTTGACCCACACCTGTGGAGCTCCGCGACCCAGGCGCCCGGCTTCTTCTCCGTGGATGCAGAGCGTGTGCCCTGCAGCTACGACGATGTCCTCTTCCCTCGAGACGCGTCTTTCCGCGTGGCGCTCGGCCCGGACCCCAACCCAGTGCATGTCCGCAGTGTTTCGGCCATGGGCCAGGTGAGCAGGCACGGGAGGGCTCGGGTCCCATGCCCTGTGCGCGTCCCCATGGCGTTTTGCAGCTGCTCGCATGACCCTGCGCACTCAGACTCTCTCCTCACCTGCCTGGCCACCGGCGATGCTGCCACCCGCAGACGTTCACGAGCGACAAGGACCTGATGGCTTTTCTGGCGTCCCGCGAGGGTCGCCTGCGTTTCCACGGGCCTGGCGCGCTGAGAGTGGGTTCCCAGGCCTGCACTGATGCGTCGGGCTGCGTCTGCAGCTCCGCTGAGGTGAGTAACCCTTGACTGGGGACAGCACTAGGTCTCCGGTGGGCATGGAGCTGTCATTGTGTTTTTCTGCACTCACCCAGACGCTGCCGTGGATCTGTGCGTCGCTGCTGCAGCCCTTGGGCGGCCGCTGCCCCCAGACCACTTGCCACAACCCAGTACAGCCCCAGGGACAGTGCTGCGAACTCTGCGGTGAGCGCCCCGCCCACCCTCTAATGCGCTCCCGGGGGGCGGGGGACTCCTCTTCTGCTTTGGTCCGCGGTGTTGACTTGCCCTCCTGTCGTAGGAGCCATCGTGTCGTTGACCCACGACCCCACATTTGACCTGGAGCAGTACCGAGTGCGGTTGCTGGACCTCTTCCTAAAGCAGGTAACGGGGCCACACTGAGGGTTCCGGCTGCTGGCAGCTGCGCCCAGACTCTACTGCTCACCCCGCAGCCCGAAGGCAGACCCCGGATCAACCCTCTCCCTCCTCAGCCCCAGTACCAGGGGCTGCAGGTGGCTGTGTCCAAGGTGCTGCACGACACTCACACCGAGATCCAGGTGGTGCTGGTGGAGACTGGGCCCGAGACCGGCGCGGCAGGGCAGCTGGGCCACGCGCTCCTGCAGGACGCGGTGGCACAAGGTACGCTCGTGCCCTCCCGCGCCTCCGCTACCCGAGCTGCCCCGGCACCGCCGCTGAAATCTCTCTTGTTGCAGGCGGCTCGCTAGGCATCCTGTCGGCGACCCTGCGTCAGTCGGGCAGGCCAACGACGGGAGGCTCCCCGCTGGGTCAGGGCGGGTCCCGTGCCTGGCTGGCGGGTAGCGTGGCTGCAGTGGTGCTGCTGGCACTGCTGGGGACCGCGCTTCTGCTGCTGCACCGCAGCGGGCGGCTCAGGTACGCTGGCCTCTCCCAAGGGCGGGCTCCTAGAGGCTGGCCGGGCTGCCTGTGGGTGGGGGCGTTCACCTGCTCCGCATCTCGCAGGTGGACAAGGCATGAAGTGGCTGAGCCCTCATCAGCTGGGCTGCCGATGGGTTTCCGGAATCCGCTTTTCGATGTGATGGTCTTCAAGCAGCAGGTGAGACAGCGGGAAGCAGTTTGGGGGTCTTCCCAGGGGCTGGTACTTGGCATTGTGATCCCCCTGACCCTATAACCCCCACAGCCACAGCCCTCAGTGGAGCAGCTTGGCTCAGCCCAGAAGGTGGACATCGATACCAACTTCAGCTACTTCGTTAACCCACTCTTTGCCGGGGAGGCAGAGGCAGAGGCTTGACTTTCTCCTGAGAGAGTACTGAGCCTCCAACCTGTGGACTATTCACCCCTCTAAGACCAGACTTCTCTCCTGATAACAAGGAACAGCATACATTCTCCAATAAAGGGTGTTTTTTTGTTTGTTTTTTTAACCTGCTAGCATGGGTGGTCATACTTCTAACTTTAATTCACTTGCATTATGGCGATCTGAACCCAGGTCCTCAGACCTGTCCTGCAGTGCTCTAACGCACTCAGTTATCGTGGGAATCTCACCATGTATCCTAGGAAGGCATTAAACTCCGGGGCTCCCGGCCGGCCTTAGCTTCCAGGATTAGCTGGGGCTTTAGGCCATTGATCCTGGGATGGACCTGTCCCAGTAGGTGGCCTGGTCAGGTTTGGTCTCATGTCAGAGGGAAGCGATTGAATTAGCTCACTGCCAGGTTCAGTCTTAATGCCGGTCAAATCATTCTGTTAGCGTCTGTTGTCCATGGTCACTGGTCTAGGAGCAGGGTTTTGCTCCTGTAGCCACACAGCGAATGGGAAGGCAGTGCCTTCAGTTCACCACAGGTGCCCCAGCTCTAGCTCTAGGGTGGTAAGAAAGAGCAGTTCCTGTTCTTAGTGATTTTGGGGGAGAAACTGTATCAGTGCTAGGCATGGTGGGGTGCCCTACAAATCCCAGTGCTAACAGTGGCAGAGGGTAGAGAGTCTGAGGACAGCCTGGGCAAACTGTCTCAATAAACAAAAACAAAAAAATGGCTGGGGGGAGCTGAGCTTGAATCTCAGATCTCTCAAGCATGGGGTACAGTTTGTAATATCCACACTGGGGAAGTAGCGCCCAGTCTAGTCTGAGCTACAGCGGGAAGATACCTTCAGACAGTCCTCTGCCCCACATCCCTGCATGCACACACATGCACTTGTATACACCTGAACATGCATACATAATGCATACTCATCTCACAAAAAGGAAGAACAAATAGACTGTCATCACATGCAATAATTTAGGATGTATTCTAGTCTAGAGGTAGAAAAAAATCCCCTAAAAACAGCAAGCAGGGACTGGAGAGGTGGCTCAGAGTTTAAAAGCATTGGCTGCTCTAGCAGAGGTGCTGGGCTTGGTTCCCAGCACACACATGGCAGCTCACAACCATCTGTAACTCCAGTTCTAGAGGAGGCAGCTTCCTTGAGCACAGCATACAAGTGGTGTTTATATATACAGGCAGGCAAAACACTCAACACATAAAAATCAGCCTTAAAAAAACAGAATGGAAGTACAGCCTCATAAATACAAAGTATATTTTTGGAAACATATTTTCTCTCTGTCTTTTATGATGCTTTTAATCCCAGCACTCAGTAGGCAGAGGCAGGCAGATCTCTGTGAGTTTGGGGCCAGCCTGGTCTACAGAGGGAGTTCCAGGACAGCCAGGGATTTCCACAGAGGGGACTTATCTCAAAAAATTAACCAAAAAAGAATTTAGTTTTATCAAATTTGGCTTGATTATGTAAATGGAGCAAAATCACACACACATACACACATACAACACCTCCCCCAAAAACCCCACGATTTACCATAGAAACCATTTACGTTCTACCCAGGAACAGGAGGCAGGTCTCCCAAGCTCTTGGGACACTGGGGATGCAGGACTGACGAGTCATGACTTAGCTGACTCACTGATGCACGGATGGATTCCAGAACAGGACTGTGAACTGTTTTTAAATGTGCTGTCCTGTCACAAACAACAGGTTTCTGTTTAGTTAGTATAGAAAAAATATTTTCACAAAACGAGAGACTTCATTTAAGTGGACCAAGAAGAATAAAATGAAGGCTTCTACCCTTGTTCCCAGAGGCTGATCCTCTTGAACTGCTGCCAACTCTAGGGAGCCAATGCTGCTCCTCTGCTGGTTCTCAGCGCAGAAGGCTTCCTAAAGTGCCCCCTGAATCCCTGGCTCAGCACCTTTTTATTTATTTATTTTACTTAATTTGGAAGAAAAAAATCAGTAAACAAACAAGGTATAGATTTATAATCCCAGCACACAGTAGGCTAAGACAAAAGAATTACCAATTTGAGGCAAGCATAGGCTACATAGTAGGAACATGTCTTAAAAATGTAGCAGGGCTGGAGACATGCTCTGAAGTTAACTACTACTTTTGCAGAGGACCAGGGTTGGGCTTCCAGCACCCCATGGTGGTGAAGAGAGTAAGCTTAGCTCAAGAAATGCCATTTTGTATTCTAGTAGCCATAGAGATAAAATAGAGTTCAGTTCCACATTCCTGGCAGGGGTTTGCCCAGTTCTAGGAGAGAATGAGCTGGACACCTGGATGATCCAGGTGGGGTCCAGGACTAAAAGGAGTCTTCCATTTTAGAGAACTATTCAGAACTAAAGCAGACAGAGCCCTGAGAAAGATTCCCTCACCCAGTTCCCAGAGACCATAGCTAGAAACTGCTATTTACAGAGGGGCAGCATGACCTAAAATACACCACCATCATTCCTGGGCCAGCTGCACGTTCCAGGGTCGATGGTGGGATTTCCCCCCTCTATAGGAGACATTCCAGGGCACAGAACCAGGACAGCTTGACCATACCTCAAGGATGAGCTATGGGACCTTGCACAAAACTAGCCCAAACACGACAGGAAGAAATAATAATAATGAAAATGATTTTCACCTTAGTACTAAGTAAGTACTAAGTACAATCAAAAGCCTGACATGTTGTTACCGGGTACCCCCACCCTAGTCTGGAAAACCCCTAGCACGAGCCAATTAGCTAATGACTCCTACCATTATCCTCACCTGAACCCAATGCACAGCCTCGGGCTATAAAAGGAGCCCCCTTCCTGCGGCCCTAATCACCCCTCCTGCATGAGTCCGGTGTATGGGACATCTGGAGTGGTTCACGAGCTAGCTCGTCTCTATCAATAAACCTTGCTTTTGCATTCTGCTACCTCCTTGTCTCCAGTGGTCTCTCCAGGGTCTCGACTTTGGGCATAACAGTGGCTCACAACCATCTCTAACTCCAATTCCAAGGGATGTGATGCCCCCTTCTGGCCTCTGAGGGCACCTGCACACACATGGTGCAATACATACACATATAAATAAAAACAACATTTTAAAAAGAATTTATTATGTATTGTGTTCTGACTGTACCTGTTTGCCTGCAGGCCAGAAGAGGGCACCATATCTCAGTGGTTGTGAGCCACCATGTGCTTGCTTGGAATTAATTGAACTCAGGTCCTCTGGAAGAGCAGTCAATGCTCTTAACCACTTAGTCATCTCTCCAGCCCCTTAAAAATAAATCTTAACAACAGAACAACAGTGTTTTATATAAACAGAACAAAGGTTCTCTCGATGTTCTGTCTGGCTCAGGTAATTACTACCTGTAGAGTCTGAGCGTTCAGCTGCTCTGAGTTCTGAAGTTCATGTGCACACATGGAAGCCAGGGGTGGATTCCTCCATTACTCTCCAGCTTATGACTTTGAGACACGGTGCTTCGCTGAATCTAGAACTTACTGATTGGGCTGGACTCCTGGCAGCCGAGCCCTATTGATCTTCCTGGCTTTGCCTTCCCAGGGCTGGGCACATACTACCACACCTGTGTCTTGTTAAAGACTTTGTTTTTACTATGTATGTGTTTGTGCATGTGTGGATGTGAGTGTGTGGAATGTGTGTATGGGTACCTGTGAAAGTCAGAGGACACAGGCTGCATTCCTTGGGACTGGCGTTTAGGCAGCTGTGAGCTGTCTTGTGGGTACTGGGAACCAAACACAGGTCCTTTGCATGAACAAGCATTGCTGCTTGCCAAGGGACTCTCCAGCTGCCCCGCTACACTGTAGCTTTTTACGTGGGATTTCATGTGAGGACCAACCTTAGGTCTTCTCATGCTTCAGTGGCAAATACAGTCAGACTTCTGAATTTTTTCTTGAGACTTAGCCCTGGCTGGCCTGGAACTCATTATGTGAACCAGGCTAACTTCAAATACATAGAGCTAATGTTTTGGAACTAGATGAGTGTGCTACCATGTCAAGCCTGACATTTTTAATTTAGTTTAAACAAATGATTTAATTTTTAGTTTATGTGAATGTGTGACTGCCTACATGGATCCAGTGTGTGTGTGCTTGGAGGCCAGAAGAGGATCTTATGTTTGATCCTCTGAACTAGAGTTACAGATACTTCTGATGTGGGTCCTGGGAACTGAACTCTGGTCCTCTTTGAGGTCAGCAAATATTCTAGAGCCCAAGCTGTTGATCCAGCTCCTACTTCATCTTGAAAGTTAGGGATCTGGGGGGCTGGAGAGATGGCTCAGAGGTTAAGAGCATTGATGGTTCTTCCAGAGGTCCTGAGTTCAATTCCCAGCAACCACATGGTGGCTCACAACCATCTATAATGACATCTAGTGCCCTCTTCTGGCCTGCAGAAATATATGCAAACAGAGCACTGTATATATAATAAGTAAATAAATCTCAAAAAAAGAAAGTTAGAGATCTGTACCAAGAGTTTTAATGAAGGTTCCAGAACCTGACAGCCAACATTTCAGAACTGTGGATGACAAGCTACTTAGAGCAGCTATGGTTAGAATTTTTGAATTTAGTCATTGATAAGGGAATTGGTTTTGATGGCTTTTTAAAATTTAACTTTTATTTTATGTGCCTTGGCATCGATTCACCAGAACAAGTGTTACAGACAGTTGTAAACTGCCATGTGGGTGCTGGGAATTGAATCCAGGTCTTCTGGAAGAACAGTCAGTGTTCTTAACCACTGGGCCATCTCTCCAGCTCCTTTATGGTGTTTTATTTTTATTTTATTTATTTATTTTAAAGGTTTATTTATTATGTATACAGTGTCCTGCTTGCAAGCTAGAAGAGGGCACCAGATCTCATTACAGATGGTTGTGAGCCACCATGTGGTTGCTGGGAATTGAACTCAGGACCTCTGGAGGAACAGCCAGTGCTGTTAACTGCTGAGCCATCTCTCCAGCTCTTATGATGTTTTTCATTAGTGTGCCTGAGGCACCACAGGAGGATAATTTGGCAGTTTTCATCAGAAACACCAATGTGACTTAAAGAGCTCTTGAAACCTGATGGCATGTCCTGTGTGGCCCACATCCACCTACCCAGCCAGCGGCTGCAGGTGGGTGAGGCATCTGGGTGGGAGTCTCTCCTGGGCTAAATGTAAAATCAGAGTTTAAAAGACCTAATTACTAAGTCACTCTGAAAGTGACCTGATTCAGATCCCTCTGCCCGCACTACATGTATCGAGTATCTTATTAGAGCTAGTCAATGAGAACAGGCACTGAAATGCCCAGGAAGCCATGGGATTGTTTAAAAGCTTTAAGCAAAGGGAAGGTTTTTAAAAGCAGCATTTAAAAATAAAGCTGAACAGCTTCACAAGGATGGGGCCATTCTGGAGCTGAAGTTGTCACTGGACAAATGTCCTTGAAGAAGCAGGCCGAAGGAGGCTGTGTTCTGAAGATCCATGCAGTTCTTGGTAGGTGCACCGCACACGCATGGGTCAGTCGCCCCTCGACTCTTATTCTTACTCATTTTTATTGTGGTTCCTCCCGGCTCCTGAGAAAGACTCTTTCTTGCTTTCTACAATTGTTATATGTCCATCGCTGAAGGGCAAATTCCTCCCCTCCCCACGGACAGTTCTGAAGTAGACACTTGTGGATTATTATTTTACCTAGGCAAAGATGTAGTGGGACTGTGTCCTGTTCCATTTATTAAACCCGCCTACTGGTTTAATAAAAATGCTGATAGGCTGAATGTAGGCAGGAAGTGTGGGCGGGGCTACCAGACTAAGAAAACTCTGGGAACAGAAAGAGCGGAGCAGAGAAACCAGAGCAATACCACGGAGACACCATAATGAGATGGCTGCAGATAGAGGAAAGAAGTTGAAACGCTGCTCTGAGAAAAGGTACCAAGCTGCAGGGCTGAACAAGGTAAGGAAGACTCTTAAAACTAAAGAGTTTAAGAGTAAAGAGTTAGCAAGTTATATGCCTGGGCCCCAGGTCAATCAATGTAAATGCTTTTTTTTTTTTTTAAACTTCATTTATTTGCCTTGGTGTTTGCCTGAAACTGTAACTACAGACAGTTGTTAGCTGCCATGTGGGTGCTGGGAATCGAACCCGGGTCCTCTGGAAGAGCAGACGGTGCTCTTAACCGCTGAGCCATCTCTCCAGCCCCGTCAATCAATGTAAAATTTATATAACCGTCTATGTGTTTCTGTGGAATTTCGGGTCTGCGGGTTTGGATCATAGACCAGATAGACCAGAAACCTACTACCGCTACTACTACAATACAAAGGTGTGTTACTTTGTTTATGCTACATTTATTTAATGATGTAAAGATGTGTTGCACCTGTTTCACTTTGTCTGCCTAAGGCACCTAATAAGGAAATGAACTGCCAATAGCTAGGCAGGAAAAGGATGGGGGGGGGTGAAGAGAGGGGTGAGGAGGAGGAGGAGGAGGAGGAGTAGAGGAGACACCCCCAGGGCCAGACAGCTGCCAACCAGACTGGCATAGAGACAACAGGAAAGTTAGATATAAAAGGCTCAAGGCAAAACGTAGTTAAAGAGAAACAGATTAAAATAAGAGCTAGGGCTGGAGAGATGGCTCAGAGGTTAAGAGCACTGACTGTTCTTCCAGAGGTCCTGAGTTCAATTCCCAGCAACCACATGGTGGCTCAAAAACCATCTATAAAGAGATCTGGTGCCTCTTCTGTATACTGGATGCATAATAAATAAATATTTAAAAAAATAAAATAAGAGCTAAAATAAGGCTGAGCATTCATAACCAATATTAAGTGTTGGTTTCATGATTTGGGAGCTGGTTGGTGGCCTAAAAGAAAAAGCCTGGAACAGACACTAGAGTGGTTATATGACAGCCACGGGCAGGTCATAGCCCTCTGTCTCTGTGTGTGTGTGTGTG
Source organism: Sigmodon hispidus (assembly GCA_004025045.1). NCBI lineage: Eukaryota > Metazoa > Chordata > Mammalia > Rodentia > Cricetidae > Sigmodon > Sigmodon hispidus. The sequence goes on from PVIH01002935.1 coordinate 148,433, forward strand.
TGTGTGTGTGTGTGTGTGTGTGTGTGTGTGTGTGTACAGAACATTGCACAGATGCTAGGGCTCCTGACTGGATATGTGCAGCCTGAACACTCAGCAGCGTTGGCAGGTGCTTCTGAAATGGCACTGTTCCCTTCCCAGCCTGGTCTTGCCTGGCCTCGCTGGGATTTCAAGGAAATGAGGTGTGTGCCTGTGTCACACTCTGCAGCTGTGACTCATTTACAATTTGGCCACTCTCCTCCAAAGACTAGTGCTTTGCAAAGTGGCTCCCATTCAAGTTTTTTTTTTTTTAAGATCAGAGCGCCCAGTTTACCAAGCATTTCTTTCTCAATCCAGTCCTTTCCTTTCTCTATCTCAATCAATGTGTAGGTGTCAGGGAGGATGAGCCTGCCCAGCCCAGCTGTTCCTTGTGTTCCTAGTGGTCTGTTCCTTCAGCCACCAGCTCCGAAGGACTCTCTCTTCTTTTAAATATTTATTTTTATGCGAATTGGTGTTTTGCCTGCATGTATAACTGTGTAAGGGTGTCAGATCTTGGAATTACAGACAGTTGTTAGCTGCCATGTGGATGCTGAGAATCAAACTCGGATTCTCCAGAACAGTCAGTGCTCTTAACCGCTGAGCCATCTCTCCAGCCTTGACTCTCTGCGTTTTAAGCAGACTGCTATGTTCCAACCTAAGCCACTCTAGGCATGCTGGAGGACTGCTCTATGCTCCCCAGGAGATTATGGTCGATTTGTCCAAGAAATGGGACGGGATCATGTGAACCCCTCTGGGTAAGACAATGAGGCTGATGTTCTAAAGCCACATTGCTTCCCTGACTGCTGCCTGAGGCCCCGGTGAGGCCTGGGTCTGCAGGGCTGTTAGGTTGAAAGCTACTGTCTGGGCGCAGGCTGCTGTTGGTGTCAAAAGCCGATTTCCAGGCTCCAATGCTGCCCCATCACTCAGTGGCTTGTTGGGTGTATGAGTCTCAATAGGACCAATAGGAGAGGGAGGACCGGGGCCCCATAAAATCCCAAGGCATGGGCCTCATTACCCTCAACATGAAACGGTTTCTTTCTTCAGTGCTTGGCCTTGGCCTTCTGTATTTCCTGGATTTTTTTTTTTTTTCCCCAGCCAGAGAATGAGCTTGGAGATCCCTGCAATGCAACCCTGCTAGATTTTTCAGGGTACTTATAAATGATTTGGGGAGCAAATTACTCAAGATTGTACACCAGACTGTGGATCCTTGGGAAGGACTCGGAGGTGGTCAGGGGTCACCGTGGAAGGTGCTAGTGGCACCCTTGCAGAGACCCAGCAGTTGCACTTTGGTCCCCTCTATTCTGATAGCCCTTGGCAGTATGGCCATTCTTAAATTTCAGTTAGATCTCCTGCCCCACTAGGGTGGCACTGAGGAATCACCCTCTTGGACTACTTGTAGCCTTGAACCATGGCCTGATGGCTGGGTAGCAATGGCCTGACTGCAGGCCTGCATGTGTCTGAAACCTTGCTGGTCAGGTCCAAAGGACTCATGAACGCTGCTGCGACCTGTTTCTGCTGGGTGACACTAGACTCCCTCGGCCACAGGTGTGATGTTTGCACAGCCAGGGGCTGCTTCCTCAAGGGCCTCCAGACTGCTCATTTAGGACCAGATAAGAATGTGATGGCACTGGAGACAAAGCTTTGAGGGCGGGCCAACCATGCCAGGAAGCTGTGGCTAATAACGGCTGGAATTCCTATTTCTATGATATTTCTGCAAACAACTAACATGAGCATTTCTTAATTGTTGGGTGGCTGGATCCCAGAATGAGGAAGATCCAACATTCTGGACTCAGGATAACCCTGGTCCTCCGAGCTCTGCCTAGGCCTTTTATACGAGCCCCTGGTGGGCTGAAGTTATGGGTATCCTGTGTACATGTCTCCTGCTCCAGCTCTGTGAACTCAGGTGAGTTTCTGATCCCCGGAACTGCCTTAGCCTTAGGTTTTGGATCATGTGACAATGGAGCAGAGTAAGCCCCATCATGTAGCATCACTAAGGGAACTTGGTGAACGGGGCCCTCCCTGGTCCCTCTGAGCTCATGTAGTTTAAATGATAAGTGTTCTGAGGAGTGGGGACATCAAATGTCGTGGGTAGCTGTAAGGAATTTAGCTCTGGTCCCTGTGGGGAAGGGCAGAGGGTATAAACACAGGTCCCAAGGCTCAAGAGGGAACCACGAAATAACAGTCTGGACAGAGCCACAGGTAAAGGCAAAGACCCCACCACTGCTATGCCGTTATTTAGCTCATAATGAAAAGCAGTCGATGGAAAAAACTGAATCGTAACTGTAGCACCGTAGCCTTACCTGCTCCTCAAGATCAAAGACAAGGTTATAGCCGATCGCTCTGTGCTAGGAGATGCTCTTGTGTTTTCTGTAAGGTTTACCCAAGACTTACCAAGCCTCATAGTTTAACATCTTCACGTACGTGTATGATTCAACTGTTCTGGAAAAAGGGTTTCTCTGTGTAATCCTGGTTATCCTGAAACTAGTGCTATAAACCCTCGAACTCACAGAGATCAGCCTGTCCTAGCCTCTCAAATGCTGGGATTAAAAGCCCAACTCCTTTGTTTTGTTAGGTGGATTACAAAGAGTCCTCCAAGTCCATGATGCCAGTTGAGATCAGCATGGTGGGCTTGTTGATTTGCTAATGTTAAATCTCATATAAAGTAGCTGGATGTCTTTCCAAAATGAAAAACATGTTGGTTAGTTTCATGTTAACTAGACACAAGCTAGAATTATCTGAAAGGAGAGAGCTGCAATTGAGAAAATGCCTCCATCAGATCTGGCTGTGGGCAAGCCCATGGGGCATTTTCTTAATTAGCGGCTGACGGGAGAGGCCCACAGTGGGTGCTGTCATCCTGGGCTGGTGGACCTAGGTTTTATAAGAAACCAGTCTTAGCAAGCCATGGGAAGCGAGTCAGTAAACAGCATCCCTCCCTGGCCTCTGCATCAGCTCCTGCTTCCAGATGCCCGCCATATTTGAGTTCCTGCCCCGACTTCCATTAGTGATGAACAGTGCTGTAGAAGTGTAAGCCAGATAAACCCTCTCCTCCCAGGGATCCTGCTTTTGGTCATGGTGTTTATCTCAACAGTAACCCCAACTAAGACAAAAAAGAAAGCTTAAGTAGGTTACAAAGTCTGAGGAGGTAACATCAGGGATGTAAAAGATCTACATTTTGTATGGTGATGTCATACCTTTGCTTAGCCAATGGAATTATTGGTCTATTCTTTCTAATGATTGTAAAGACTGGCTTTAAGAGCAAAATGTAGGGGCTGGAGAGATGGCTCAGAGGTTAAGAGCACTGACTGTTCTTCCAGAGGTCCTGAGTTCAATTCCCAGCAAAACCACATGGTGGCTCACAACCATCTATGATGAGGTCTGGTGCCCTCTTCTGTAAAACTGTATGCATAATAATAATAAAAAAAAAAAAGAGCAAAATGTATGTCTAATCCAATTCTATTTAAGTGCTTGATTTTTTTGCTTAAACTACAAATGTAAGTGGCCTTCTGGGTGTCCACTAGCCGCATCTGGAGGCTCACACCAGTGTGGTCAGAGGGAGGAAAGCGAGACTTAGTCCTTGGCCTCTAAAGTCAGCTGAGTCACCAGGACTGTGGGGCAGAGCTGGGGAGTCACCTCTTCTGTCTGGGGGGCTGTGCAACTCCAGCTAACGAACTCTCACAAGACATGGTCGATACAGAGGGACAATTTCCTCCCTGCTTCCAAGAGAAGCCACGGCCATCCTCACATAGATGGACTACTGCCTAAGGAAGGCTAGAGGAGCCAGAGGTTCCCCTTAGACTCAAGTGACCCCTAAACACTAGAGCCTCAGCTGGCCTTGACAGTAAAATTAATGCTGGCCCACGACAGGATCCCCAGGACCCAACAGGAAACCACGACCAAAAACTAAAACGGTTTCGTTCCTTCTCCCTTAGCCTCCTCCTCCTGTAAGACAGGGTCTCATGAAGCAGCCCTGGCTGGCCTGGACTTGCTAGGTAGATCAGGCTAGACTTGAACTCAAGAGATCCTTGGACTTCTGCTTCCTGAGTGCAGAATGATGCATTTGTGGTAATAGTCAAAACAAACAAACAAACAAAACCCCCCAAACATACTTAGTAGGGAGAGATCATATTCCCTAGATATTAGGCGTAAATTCATATCATATTTCTTATATTCTTGAAGAAAAAAGCTACCCAGATCTGGGATGACATGAATTTGGTTTGAGTCAACACCACAGAGGTCTCCTGCAGCCCAGACAGGCCTACAGTTTAAATCCAAGGGGTTGGAAAGCAGAAGATGGTTAGATTCCTTTCTAGAAGTCATCTAGGATGGTCCTTGGTGTGATTCCAGCCAGTCCACTGGTGATGGAAGTTCCTGGAAGCAGACCCTAGGTCATCTTCAAGGCCAACCTCGGAGGCAAGCTTTCCCTTCCCTAGGATCTGAGCAAGATCATCTAGCTGGTCACTTGGGACTGTCCTACCCCCAAGGATTTAGAGATGGCCCACTTTTATCTAGACTGGCCTTGGCCCAGGATCTAATGCCCACCTAGGCCACTCTTAGTGACACACTGAGGGATGACACGGGAGGACAGGCTGGACTCGATGGATCACCTCAGGATGTGGACCACTGCCTGCCGAAGTGGCCCCAGGAGCCTGCCTCCTAAGAGTCCCTTCTTTCTTGGTGAAGTGGCTAGGGATGGCCATTACTCCTCGAGACAGCAGCTGGTACTGATGGAGAATGAGGGGACACAGGATGACAAGACGTGAGCTTGTTCCTGAAGGCACCATGAAAACAAGGCACAGGGTGAGTCAACAAGACGAGTTGGGGAAGAGGACCCAGGAGACCTATAAAGCACCTATAAAGCCAGAGTCCACCTAGCTAGCACATCCCAGCTTGAGGGCCTGTCCTGGTTAGGGTATCATGGCTGTGATGAAGTGCCATGACCATCGCTGCTCAGTGCGTGGCCGGGTCTGGAGCAGGGACCCAGGGCTGGGAGTGCTGGCAGTGCCAGGCAACTTGTGGAGGAAACGATTTACTAGGCTTTCACATTACAGTCCACCACTGAAGGAAGCCAGTCAGACTGGAGGCAGGAGTGACCATGCTGCTTACTGCCTGGCCCACCTGGCTTCTTCAGCCGGTTGTTTCTTTCTTCCCCAAGACGCAGTCTCTCTATGTAGCCCTGTCTGACTTGCAACTTGCCTTGTAGACCAAGCTTGGCCTTGAAGAGATCCACCTGCCTCCCTCCTGAATGGCCCCGTTTTCTAACAGAACCCAGGGCCAGCCCCTCCCATTCTGAAATGGTTACCTTTGAGTTTCTCTGGGTTAATTCTTGATGTTGTGTCTGTAGCAGGGGATGAACTCACTGAGCTCCTAGATCCACCTCATCCCTGCACGTTACCCTCAAGCCTTCTTTGCGGCAGGCCCTCAGTGTCCTCATCTACTAAGCGTCACTGTGGTCTCAGTGAGTAGCCACTCTGCCCTTAGCATGCTGAGTCGTGGGGGAAGTACTGCTGGCCAGGCCACCCTGTGGCAAGCCTCTCTTACTGGCTTGTACACTGCTTTGCTGGGGCTCACGACATCATGTCCTTCTCCAACCCCTCCAACTTTACCTTGCTGCTGCTCAGGCTGGAAAGCCCACTCTCGCTCTCTCTCTTAATTTACTTAACTTTATCTCCTATGCATTGGTGTGAAGGTGTCAGATCTCCTGGAACAGTTGTGAGCTGCCATGTGGGTGCTGGGTGCTCTGGAAGAGCATCCAGTGTTCCTAACTCCTGAGCCATCTCTCCAGCCTGAAAAGCCAACTCTTTCTGCAGAGGCTTCTTAGGGGAGACTTGAAAGCCGGGCAAACCAGCCCACATTTGATTTGCCTGCAACAGCACAGGTGACATGCCATCTCAGGCTGGAGAGATTTACCTGCGGGGCACAGTGGGCGATATCGCATTCAGACAAACCACTGAGAACTGGAAAACTGCCGTCTTCTGCTTTATTGACAGGTAAGTTGTTCAAAAATGTTCTCACAATTCAATAATTACAAAGACTCAGACTTACATTAAAAAAGTAAAAACCAGAACCCCCAGCAGGTGCCTGCCCCAGTACAAAGCTGGGGAGGCTGGATGGGGCAGGCAGGTGCTGGGTGTGGCATGCAGGCATGGCCAGCAGTACCACGACCCTCAGTGCCAACTCGGCCAAGTGCACATCCTGAATAGCGTCACCAAGCACGCCTATAGGGAAGGGAAGCCTGTCCAAGAAGAGGACAAGACATGCCTGCCACCGTATCACAAGCCTTCTTGGGCTGAGCCGCAGACCTCATCACTCAATACAGGACACAGGGAGGGATGAGGTTAAATATGAGGTGGTGTTCCCAGGCCTGCAGTGTGGGCAGATTGCAGGAGTGTAGGGTGGTTCTATGTGACTGACTGGGCTATTAAGCACAGAGGCTCCATGCAGGGGGAGAGGGGAGGGAGAGGGTGTCCCAGGGCCTGGGGCATGGCTTCCCACGCTCCAGCTTCCTCTGAGCTCAGTAGGCCATGGGCTTGCCAGCCCCACATGTGCTGGCCTGTAGCAGGCTGCAAAAGCTGTGGGAGGCAGTGCACAACTGCCATCGCTGCAGCAGGGGCATCGCGTGGTTGTGGCCCAGCATGGACTAGCATGGACACGGAGTCAGCAGGCAGGGCTGCAGCTGTGCCAGCTAAGTGAATGAAAAGACCACAGACTAGCTTCTGCCTCCTTGACACCGGAGTGACGCACAACTTCAGTCTTCTACAGTCCTTGAGACAGTTTCAGGAGAAAGGGAAGGGTTGAGGCCACGCCCCCAGCATCTGCCAAGGAGGCCCCATGGGTCAGGGCCTGGGTGATCCTTGTGGGAGAGGTGAGTGGTGGTCCTTCATGTGCAAACGGAACAGTGTTGCCTTATGGCTGTGCAGACAAACACATCTGGTCGATTGCCACCAACAACGTGGCACAAAACTGCTCATTATAATAAAGATTATTTCACCTATCTACAAACTGATTCTACATTTCCTTGGACAACACTGGAGGTTCAGCTCAGTCTTGGCACTGATGTTGGGGCCATTTGGGCTCCCTGGCCCCACGTTGCTATGCTGGCCGCCTCAGGAGTCACAGGCTGGCTGTTCCAGACCTTCCATGGGGAGCTGGCTCCGATGGGGCGAGTTGGGGCTTGGAGGGCCACTAGGGTTGGAGCTATTGGATGGAGTTGAGTGTTTGGTGGAATCAGAGTCAGGCTGCCAATGCAAAGAGAGAAACGTGAGAGGCAGGCGATGCTCTTGGCCCTTGCATGAGTGCACATGCTGTATACAGCCTCTCAGAGCCCTTAACTTCACAGGAATGTCACCCCCTGCCCCTGCACTCAGGCCCTCTGACTGCTGAATGCACTTGCAGTTCTGGTTTATTCTTGATGTTGTAAAGAGAGTCATGTCCTCGTCCAGTGCATTGCTGAACTTTGGCAGTGAGCCAGAACTGCAGTGAATTGAGCAGACTCAGGGCTCAGTATCAATACACAAAACTCAGCTGTGTTTCTACGCACAGCAGAGGACAACGTACAAATCAGACAATTCCATTCCCAACAACACTGAAAATACCAAGGAGGTCTGTGCACTTATAACCACTCGAAAGGGGGCTGGAGAGAGGGCTCAGCAGCTCAGAGTGCGGAGGACTCAGGCTGGGTTCCCAGAACCCCCATCAAGCAGTCTCCGACTGCTCTGATTCCAGCTGCAGTGGAGCTGGCCTGTGTTTGCAGCCATCATACACACATTAGAAAGGAGACTCAGAGCCTACATTCACAGGCTGAAATATTCTCAGAATGGTATCACTCTCCACAGTGGTCTCCTGACTCAATGTGATCCCCTGAAATTCCAATGGCTTTTTGCAGTAACGGAAGGAAACCTGGCCCGGTAACCCCCGACCCTGGCCTATAATCCTGACTGCTTGGGAGGCTGAAGAGAGAGGAATACAAGCCCAGTTTGTGCCAGACAAGCAAAGCTGCCCAGAAATCCACACCATACACATAACATAAAGAAAAACCACACAAGACTGCCTTCACTGGAGAGCCCGTCATCACCCAGCATGCTTGTGTTGAGTGAGAAGACAGGGAAGGAGGGAGGAAGCGGCCAGCGTGGTAAGCTCAGGGGTGGAAAGGCAGCCGGAGCCTGACCACATCAACCACCACTTCCATGATGAGTGGTCATGGGTGACACAACAGTGTCTGCTTCCAGAAAGACCTAAGTCAGACATGCAGTTCCTCGAACCTCAGTGCTTGATGCTAGGTAAGTCCTATCTCATCCTCATTCCATAGAAGGGAAACTGAGGCAGGGGCCACTGTCACCTTCAAGTGCATGACAGTGTTGCTGCTCACACCCTCACAATAAGTGCTCAAGAAGGGAAGGGTAAGCAGAGAAGACCCCTCCAGGAGAGAAACACAAAGAAGGTAGACAGAAAGAAAGGCCAGGTGTACCAGCACACCTCAGAACTCGGGAGGATGCAGGAGACTCCGTGTAGAGCCTGTCTGGGTAAGGGACTGAGATCTTGTCACAAAAAGCAGAGACAACAGGGCCCATGTGGTGGCCACAGCTTCTCTTTGATCAGCACTTAGGAGGCGGGGCTAGCAGAGCTCCGTGAATTCAAGGCTCTGTCCCAGGCCAGACCAGGCTATATACTGAGACCCTGCATAAAAACAACAAAGCCCTCACAGAACCACCCAACTACATCAGAAAAGTCTAGGAGTCAAGTGAGGCAGTACACGTCTGTAATTCCAGAGCTTAGGAAAAATGGCAATGCATGAGGCCTGAGCAGGCCCCTGCCTTGGGGACAGTCTGTTAGGCATGACATAGAACCCACCACGCCACAAGATGTAAGGCTCACTCATCAGGAGTTTAAGACCCTCATCAACTACACAGGAAGCTTGAGGGGCCTCTGGCAGAACCTCACTAACTCCACAGGAAATCCTCATCCCCGGCGGGCGTGTGTCTGGAGACCCCAGTCGGTCAGCTGCACACCCTGGGCGGCTGCCCAGTGCTGCTGGGATCTCCGTGCTCCCTCCTCGCTGCACGGTGTCTTTCTTGTCCCAGTTCTCAGCCAGCTGGCCGGGGTCATAGGTAATGAAGAACTGCTGTCTCCGCTCTGCTGGCCCTGTGTGGCCATGGCCCTCTGTGCTGGGGTCACACATACCTCTCTGTCAAAGTCCTGGTCAGGATCAGACATGCTCCTCAGAGGCACAGCCACTCCAGGCTCAGACCCACCTGTAGACAAGGACACCTCGGACTTTAGGGAGAGGCCAAGAGGAAGACGGGAAGTAGAATTCCCATTCCAGCATCTGTCCCGCTTGATACCTGATGACGGCCATGAGATGTAGGGCTTGCTCCTGGATGGGGGCTGCCGTGGGGGGCCCGGAGGGGCGGGGCCCTGCTTCTCCTCCTGGGTAGTGGGTGCGGCACTCTGGGGGATGAGCAGCACAGGAGAGTGGTATGTAGACAGGGACAGGGATAGGATATTAATGAATGGGCCACTGCAGGCCCTGAGCACGGCTTTCCTCAGTTAGAGCTGAGGATGGCAGGCAGCTATGCTCATTACTGTAACACCAATGCCTGAGCTGAGGATCAGCAACGGCAACTGTCATCATCTCACACAAAGGAGTCAGGAACCCTGTTCTTGACACCAGTTTCCTAAGGGAGGTCCACTGGTACAGACACACTCGGGACCAGGAATACCCCAACAGCAGCGTGAAGGGCTTCACAGGCCAGCACAGCACACAGAGGATGGAGCCCATGCCCACACCTGGCTGAGCACGCACCAGAGGCAGGTCCATGAGCACCTGCATCCCATCCCCAGGGCCCATATGAGCCACGTGGTTGAAGTTGGTCGGGTTGGATATCATTTTGGATCTCAATTCTGGGTCTCTGAGCATCTCTCTGCAGAAAGGAAACATCTGAGATTCAGGGATGTGGAAGCACCCTCCAGCCCCAGCCGCCTTCACTCACTCACAGGGACCCCAGCCAAAGGACCACCCTCACCGCCGCTGCTGTAGCCTCTCTTCCTCTGGAACCTTGAAGACAAAACGCCGCTTGCTCCGAGTGCGCAGCATCTGCTTCTTGCTGTTGTCCGAGGTGTCGGGCACATTGAGGACAGTTCCTGTGGGAGCAGTCGATAGGCTACTGCATGCAAGGGCAGCCAGGGCAGTGGGATAGCTGAGGCCTGTGCTCCATCTGAGGGCCACCTCCCACCTGGGGAAGCTGACCTGAGAACTTGTTCTTCAAGTAGATGAGCCTAGGGGGCTCACAGCCAAGCAGGTTGAGGGTGCCATCCGAGTTCAAAGGTCGTATCTGCGTAGAAGTGGAGGAGACCCACCATGTGTGGCACTGGGAAACAGACCCTGGGAAAGCCACCCTTGATGAGGCTGCCATGCATTCTTACCCTCCGCAGGCCGATGGTCTGCACCCACTCCATGGTGCGCACGTCAAAGACATCCACCCCGTACTCACTGTACACAGTGACATGGGAGGGGCTGCAACCTGGTACAAACAGAGCAGGGCAAGTCAGTGCCAGCTCCACCCTGACGCTGCCGGCCTCGGGCCACTGCTGCCTGGGCTCACATCCTCCTCCCTCCTGGGCTCCCATGCCACAAGTCACTTTCACCCCAAAGTCACATGTCTAACTGCCCTCAGAGGCATCCCACTGCTTCCACAACTAGGGTGTACTTTCCACACCACAGAAAATGTTGAAGTTGATTCAGAAAATCTACTTCCTCAGCTCAGCACTAATAAAAAATGAGCTTGGCAAGGGTTAACACCTGTTAAGTTCAGGCAGCAACCGCCCGTCCTACACTGCCAGGCAAAACATTTTGTCTTTCTTGTACATATATGGGTATTTTATCTGCATGTGTCTGTGTATCATGTGCATGCGGGCCCCGAGAAGATTAGCAGGAGGGTGCCACTAGTTCTGTACTTACAGACGGTTGGGAGCTGCCTTGTGGGTACTGGGAATTGAACCCCAGTTCCTAGGAGGGCAGCCAGTGTTCTTAGCCACTGAACCACCTCCAGTCCCCAAAGCCTAAAATGATGGAAAGAAGCCAGGTTTCTGGGTGCGTATTCTGAAGAGCTACAAGTGCTTTGCTCTGGGCATGACTTGGCTATGCACATTCCCAGTAAGGACATGGGAATAATCCTGCAGGGCATGGTGGGTCTCACTCCAGTGGTCCACTCAGAACATACTCATACTCGAATGAGGAAATGCATGTTGGGATGGCGCCCCTCTTCTCCCAGCACTTTTGAGCAATGCTGTCCATTAGGTTGGTGACAACAGGGACACTGCAGATACATGCCCAGGGCCCTCCGCCACCTGAGCACGAGACTGAAGGAGACACCCCATGTCAGGGCACAGCTGAGCCCACCTGAATGGCCTGCCAGACACGAGGAGGAGTGGATTCTACTTCTCCTCAGCTATGCTGCTGCAAATGGCCCACGTGCCACCAGGAACCTGCAGTGTCCTTTATGGAAATGCAGAGTAATGGAGTAGGTGTGCCCTGGATCCCAGGCTGAGCGCTGGAGCACCTCTGCACACAGCTGGATTAATGAGTCACTGGAAAGGCACTCTAGGAGCTCTGGCCCTGGCTTAGCTGAGGCAAGGTAAGGTGCTGGAATCACATGACTGCCATGTGCAGAGGCTGACCCTCAATGACCTCTAAGAGGAAGACTCCCCACCTGGGAATGGTGGGTAAGGGATGAACATATGAGACATCACTTGTGATTTTCCAACTGGAAAGTCTGAAGAGAAGCGGACACTAAAGAGGACTCAAGTGGACTCTAGAGCAGGGCTGAGCCAGGGCGGACACTGGCGCAAACAGGCTCCCAGGTGCTTCTCCACCCTCAACTTCCTTAACATCCTCCAGCTCTAAAGTTGTCCTGGAATTTGCTCTATGGGGCTGGGAAGGAAGACCCACGGCAGTGGGAAGGCAGGAACACTGGGTGTCCATGCTAGCTATTCATGCCCAGGATTATAAAGACACTGCACTTAGGGACCTGAGTAACTGTGAAGAAGAATGAAATTCTAGAAGGAGCGTATGGCACAGAGCGCTACGCTGGCTGCCTGTGAGAGAGCAGGAAAGGGAGATTGCAAGGCTGTCCTTCCGGCTGTGCTGCCCCAAGGCTGCCACTCCTGCTTCCTGGGTGAGAAGGGTTGTCAGTGCCGAAATGCACAAATTGGTTATCAGCTGTGACAGCCCTGGAGTCTAGCCTGGCCAGATGAGCCAGGAGGCAGCCTTGATGTTTTATGGCCACCTTCAAGAAACTCCCTACTGTCTCACCAACCCTAGCCAGAGACTCCATGTCAAAACCAGTCTGTGCCTTGCTGGCCTCAAACTTATGATGGTTGGGTAGGATGGAAAGATGTAAGGCCTTCAAAAGTAATGGAGTGTCCGGCTCTCCCAGCCTTACAACTTCTCAAGCAAATCAGGGTGTTCTGGCCCCTGCACAGCACCCACTCACACAGAGTTCTTACCGAAGTGCATTACACACCAATAGGCTCCAGCCTACAAGGGCACGAACTGATGCTGGAGTTAAGTCTCCTGGTGAGCAAAGCCCTTTAGCTTTATACTACCCTGTGGATTCGCTTACTATACGAAATGCCATTTTTAAAGACGACTCCAGGTCCCTTTCCTGTTCACTGTGTTTTTCTGCCCACGAGGCCACTTGCTGTCACGCTCTGTAGGAACAAGCAGGGTACTCGGGAGGGAGGCTGCTGGCCGACACCATGGGCCCAGCCCCCCCACACTGCTGTAGTGTGGCACCTAACCTACACATGTGCGTCTGTCGATCATCCCTGTCACTCTGTTCCTTAGCTCTCAGCTCAGGGACTGGGAGACAAACCAAAGCAAACAGAATACATGCCGACTGTCCATATGAGAAGCAGCAACAGTGATATGGCAACAGAAAAACATATACATACTACAGGCGACAGGAGCCGCAGGCCACATGAGCTCCTGCATGCGTGACCTCCGGCCTTGAGGGTCCACGTACAGTCCCATGTGGCTGAAGCAAAGCAGGTACTCCTCACTTTTGAGCTCCACAGCACAAAGGGCATCGAAAGACTGCTGTGACAGGAAGGCAAGGGAGGGATCAGTGGGATTTACCAGGTCTAGCGGCTGCCCGTCCCCCTGGATGCTCAACAGCGAGAACCCAGAAGGGTAGCCAACACAGAGCCTGTCCTTGAACACGGCCATCCACTGCACGTGTCCCGGCGCCACCATCTCATTGAACTTCCTGTGAAAAGGCTTAGTTCTCTGAATCTCGTAGCAAAAGATCTGTCGCTTCACGGCGACAAACAGGCAGGTGGATGAGCTCTTCCTCAGTGTCCCAGTTGCTATGAGCTGGCAGCCTTTCGTTTCAGGAAGCTTGATATCAAAGTTGCTTGCTTCTGCTCCATCAAAGGAGGACCAGGGATAGAGGTGCACATGGTGGCTCCGGCCACAGAGCACGATGATGATCTTCTCCTTGGGCGCCAGTTCGATCTGGTACACCTTCTTGCAGTCAGCAGCACGGACGATCACTGCAGCCAGAGGATGCAGGTGACTTGCTCTGGCTGACATGGCCCTGGGGCTCCCAGCAATCCCCCCACCACAGCCAGCCCCAGAGCCAGTGCTGCAAATGCCCCTAACAGAGACACAGTGGCACCTTGTCTCAGCTTCCTGACAACGCTGTCCTGTACTCAGGGTGCCAGGGTCTAGCTGATACTCACAGTAAGGCCCTGTGAGCTGGGTCTGGATTTCCCCAAGCTCATACCCACTCAAACTAGAACGCTAGCTGGCTTACAACCTCCATTGTCTTTCCTTGGTCTGCAGCCCGAAGGACTCAGACGCCCACATGCTCTGGCTCACTCTCTCTCAACAGGAAGGGTCTATGGAGTAAGGAAAGGCGGCAAAAGCCACCTTCCGTGGCTGGTGGGAGAGGGACACAAGAACTCTGATTAGTTTCGTGCACCAGCACTGCGGGGTTCTCTGGAGAGGCTCTGTGACCCACACCCCAACACACTTTCTCTTAAGAACTCAACAGAGGTCAACAGAGGCCAGATGTGGTGGTGCACACTTTTAACTCCAGCACAGGAAGCAGAGGCAGCTGGATCTCTATGGTTTACTACACCTGTGTGTTAGCTGTACAGAGTGAGTTCCAGAGTGACCAAGTGTCTGTCTCAAAAACAAATAAGCAACCAATAAATAAGCAACCAAATAAAGGACTTCAGCAGTGGGCAGCAGGATGGCTCTGTGGGTGAGGATGGAAAGCTGCCTTTGAGTACTGGCCCAAACAGTGCCAGAAGAGCTAACCGCCACAGGCTGTCTTCTGACCTCTGTACATGTATGTGTGTGTGCACAAACGAACATGTTTAAAGTCGCTGGCCTGCTCTACAGAAAGTTACTGGACAGCCAGGACTACATGAGGAAATTGTGTCTTGAAAAAACAAGAAATGAAAGAACAAACATAACAAGGACTCTAACTGCGTCTCCAGACACATGAAGCTGCTCAGCTAACATGCCAGGCTCTTTAGTGTGCTGAGCCTGCCTGGGTTTCAACTGAAAATTCTTTTTCTTCACTTCTTGGCTAAATCCTCTGATACTGTCATTTGATTTACATAATAAGATGTGCATTTTTTTTTTTTTTTTTTTTAAACAGCACTGGAGATGGAGCCAGGGCCTCACACACTCTTGCACCGTGCCACACAAAGCCCCAAGTGAACCACTGGACCCTCTGAAGGCCCGATATGCATGTGTGGAGCAGTCAGGAGGGACTCCCGGGGGCCTTCTACTCACCATCCCGGGTGAGCTCAATGACATAGAGGCCCTCTTCCAGGCCAACTGCAATCCTGTCTCCATCTGGGGAAACAACACATGGGTCCTGTGAGCTGGAGAAACTGTCTACACGTTCAGATGGATGGGAGCACACAGCATGCTCATAACCGAGTCCCCAGAGCTGACAGGCCCTGCAGACATACCCACAATAGTGGCGGCGAGGACAGCCTTGATGAGTGGCAGACTACTGTCATAGGCCTCCTGGGCGACGTGAACCACCTGGCCCCGCAGCCGGTTCTTATGGAGGATAGCCTGCAACCCTTCAAGGATCCCGACCCACTTCCTCTTTTCAGTCTCATTTTCTGTCAGGATGAGCAGGGAGCTGGTCTTAGATGGTGAACCTAAGAGAGAGGCCGTCACCTTCATGAGAAAAACAAAACAGACAAAGCCATGAGACAATGCTGCAACCATCCAGCCACAGATGTTCCCTCATCGCCCCAAAGGCCAATCTCCTTAGCAGGCAGTCAGGTGCTGGTGGGGCAATGCTGCAAATGCCCAAGCCCCTTTCTGGCCAGATTTCAGTTAACTCCGCTCTTGTCGATACCACCACGCAAATGCACACCCTAAAATTGCTTTCCTGCGGGAGCTGGAGAGATGGCTCAGAGGTTAAGAGCACTGACTGTTCTTCTAGAGGTCCTGAGTTCAATTCCCAGCGACCACATGGTGGCTCACAACCATCTATGATGACATGTGGTACCCTCTTCTGTATACTGTATACATAATAAATAAATCTTTAAAAAAAAAAAAATTGCTTTCCTGCTCAGTCTGGTGGCACATGCTTTTGACCCCAGCACTTGGGAAGCAGAGGCAAGTGGATCTCTGTGAGTTCAATGCCAGCCTACCACATACTGGCTACATACATAGCAAGTTCCAAGACATCCAGGACTAAATAGAGACCCTGTCTCAAAAAGAAAAATTGTCCTTGAATAACTCTATTATGATTAGAATGTGATTCTCAGGGCATATTCAGGGAAGAAAGGATCTTCAGTAAGTGTTCACTCATTAGGAACTGGGAAGGCTCCACAGCTACAGACTGAGTGTCACTCTGAGCACAGAATGGTGGTGACTTTCTGGATTGTATATACAAAAAAGGCTGTTTCTGAATAAAAGTGTGATTCAGTAAAAACAACTCTAGAGGTAGCTTCTGTCCATAGAGATTCCTACTTGAAGAAGTGTGTATTTCTCTCATCAACAGTCTTCCAGAAGCTTCCTGGTGCTTTCCCATATAGCACCAACTGGGAGAACAGAGCTGAGCTCAGAGAGGCACAGAGAGACCGGATGTAGTCATTAAAATGTTCTCTGTCTTACTCGGTAGGAGTATGTATGCCAGGGAAGGGAACCTCACAAATCCCTGAAGAGTCCCTTCAGTGCTAAGGCACTGCAGCCAGGGTGGAGGGAACACCAGGAGGGGTGCTCAGGGTAGGGGGGGAGGGCTGGCTCCTCCTGAGACACAGGCTGTGTGGGGAAGTCACTGTGCTCAGTGAGGTCAGCTATGCCAGGTGGGTGGTAAGGAGAATGCAGAGCAGGAGAGGGGCCACTCAGGATAGTCTCCAGACTTGCTGCTACAGAGTGAGGTGCTTGGAGAATTGCTGCCTTGTTTGTTTTTGTTTTAGAGGCAGGCAGGGTCTCACCTTGTAGCTCTGGTGGTCCTAGAATTCAGGTATCTGGTGCCTCTGGCTCCAAAGTGCTGGGATTAAAGGCATGTACCACTATGTCCGTGCTTTCTTAAGAATTGCTACCTTAATAGTGTGATTTATTTTTAAAATGACAAAAAAGAAATCAGAGAAACTCATACCCTGAATATACACGGGATGTCTCGGCGTGTTGCGTGGATAACATCTGAGGCCAGGACCGAGCTCACAGAAAACTCGTCATCTCTACAAGAAAGAAATGCATACAGTTTTGGGAAAGCTCTGCAGATGTGCCACCACATCTCTACAACTTGTCCTGATCTTAATAGTGGGGACACTGAGAACAGAGCCCTGCCTGACTCACACCGTTACACTGCCCTTACAATGCCCCTACTTCCACATCAGTTATGCCTGATTGTCCTTGGTACAATCAGGCAAAGGCCCATTAACTAACTCATCAACAAGAAGCAGAAGGTGCTGGCTCATATGGGAATGACAGTGGACTTGTTTTCTACCTTTAATGGTGCCTAATCACTTGGGCTCAGGCCGGGATATAGCTGTTATAATGGTCTGAAGAGGAATGGTCCCCATAGGCTTATATCTGAACGCTTAGTCACCAAACAGCCATTTGAAGGGATTAAAAGGATCAGGAGGGGCAGCCTTGTTGGAGGAAGTATGTCACTGGGGACAGGCATTGAGGTTTTAAAAGCCCATGGCAGGCCCAGTTCTCTCTCTGCTTCTCTCAGCTACTATTCCAGTGCCATACATGTTATGAAGCTCTCTGTCATGATAATGGACCAAACCTCTAAACCTGTAGGCAGCCAATTAAATGTTTTCCTTTAGAGTGTGCCCTGGTCATTCTGTCACTTGACAGCAATAAAGCAGTGACCAAAGCAGTTGTATGTAACAAAGGACCAGCAGGTGCCAGCAATGGGGACATGGGAAGTACAGGGCACTGTCATTGCTGGGTGACCCTTACTCGCCTGTGTCTCTGGCCAGACAGATGCCTGCCTTCCTGATATGGCCTAAGGCAAGAACAGCAGAGGCCTCTCCATCTGTGGTGATGGCAGCAATGCCTGCTAGCCCTGCTCTGAGCTGCCCTTGGCCTTGTTAGGTCTCATGACAGCCCCTTGTACCCTGCCACCATTCATGTAAACTTGGAGAGAGATGGGCAGGACAGCATAGGCCTGCCACTGTGGCAGTGAGCACTGGCTACCACGGCAGAGTTTTGATGCATAAACATACCTGAGGTCCAAGACTTGGCTGGCAATAACCCCAGGCTGGGTAGACTTTCCTTCTGGCAGGTCATATAGGAAGAGTTTGCAGTCACAAACCACTGCGTAAGCCCGCTGCCATCCTTTCTTCACTCCTGTGGGCTTTGGGACCTATGGACCAGAGATCACGTTTGCCCTGGGCCACAGACATGGGCAACACAGACTGCCAGCCCCTTAGGATTCCCCAGTCTATGTTCATCTGCTGTATGACTATCCTGGTCTTCGGGGGCATTCCTCCATAAGCCCTCTTCCCAGACTAGTAGATAAACCAGCCAGCCTTGGCTCATGAGGCTCATGGCCTGACTAGAAGCTTGTGAATGGAAGGTATAGCACAAGAGATGCTGACAGCCGGACAGCACGTGGAGATGACCCAGCTGCCTATGGTTTGTAAGCACCACCTGGCTTTGAAGCCCTGACTTTACACTCACACCTAAACACCCAAGAAGAGTAACTATAGGAACTGGAGGTGGAAGGTCTGGGCCTGTACATTAGCAGTTGTGCCTGAGACCCTCAAGGTGCCAGGGTTGCCTCACACAGCAAAGGGACTGACTCAGGAGTTAAGGAGCTGACAAATGAAAAATGAACCACAGGGGCTATGGAACAGAAGCTGCTCCCCTACCTTGACATAGCCCTTGTAGGCTGTACCTATGCCCCTTTGCACATCTACGCCGAGAGGCCTCTTGGACTGCTCGATAGGTATGGGGCACACCTGGGGAGCGCTGTCTTTGCAGGACACATGGCAGGAAAACGCACACACTGAAAAAGAAAAGGCTCACCCACCTCACAACATGCTACCAAGGAAGCAGAGGTGCTAAGCACAGGCTTTGTGCACACACTGCCCAGAAAGCCTGGGTGTCCAGTAAGGCAGACCACTTTGAAAACAATTTCCCAACAGCTTCAGAATAAAAGCTCAACTCTTAGGAGCCCACACATGAAGAGGTGCCATCCAAAGAAGCACACACTGTGACGCCTGTGTCTCCAGATCTGCTCACTGAGGTCGCCGACATCACTGCAGGGCAGTGGTCGGTGATGTACCAGCCAATCAGCAGGCTTAAGACAACTGACTAACTAGTAACTGAAGGAAGCACTTAAATATCCCAGTGTCTCTGTGAAGAAAGGCAGAGCAGTCAGTGTGCGTGCGCAGAGCAGGGGAGGCTGACAATGGAACCCCGTTCCACTGTGCGAGCTGTGGAGCGAAGCACAAAGTCACGGTGGACAGGGAGAGCACACAGCCAACCCAGCACGGAGTAGTGCACAAGAGGGCTTTTGTAATTTAAAAATAATAACCACCGGGGCTGGAGAGATGGCTCAGAGGTTAAGAGCACCGTCTGTTCTTCCAGAGGACCTGAGTTCAATTCCCAGGACCCACATGGTGGCTCACAACCATCTATAATAGATGCCCACTTCTGGCACACAGGCATAGTGGAGGCAGAATGTTGTATACATAATAAATAAAATCTTTAAAATAATAATAATAACCACCGTCAAAAGGTACACTACAATCATGTAAGATCTAGACATTGGGAGCCCTGAGAAGGTTCAGAGGGGAAAGGTGATGTGAGGCCTGAGTTTAACGTCTGGGACCAAAGGTGAGAAGAGGAGGGACATCTCTCTCAGCCGTCCTCTGACCCCGACACGCTCCACGGCACAGGCACCCCCACACTCACACACACAAACACATTCAACTAAAGAGTTAACACTCCTCCCAACCCCAGACAACATGAGAGAGAGTGGAAGGTTCTAGCCCCTCCTTCATGGTCCTTGATGTGACAGAATGGCTCTGAGTGTTGTGTTTTGCAGCCCTCAGGTGGAGGCGGTGTGCATTATAGTAATTTTCAGGTGATAAGCTGGCTATTAGATCTACAAGCTGTGCAGGACTGCTACAGGCCTGGACTGGGCATCTATAAAGAGCAAATCTGCCCAGCTGCTAACAGGTGCACCTCTCATCTTCTAGCTTGGCTGGTGCTAAGAACTCCATCCAGAGCCGCAGTGTGTCCAGCTCATGTATGTTGGTCTCCGGCATTAAGGCCAACACTCACCTTCACAAGCATAGCCCTGTCGGATCAGTCCGACCATCAAGGACGTGCAGTGGCTGCACTGGGTGGGACTGGGGAAGGACTTGATGCTGAACTGGTGTGCTTTGGGCTGCAGGAAAAACAAACAAAACAAAAGCAAGTGATCAGGCACCAAGGAGAAGCGGGTCAGTCTGCTCTCGTCTTCCAGCTATGGGTCTTCACCAGCATCCTAAGGCGGAACTCAGAGCCAGCCTATCTCCTTCAGTTAGGTCTGCTGCAGACAGAGCTGGGCTAGGTCGCAGTGTTACTTTTCACAGCCGACACTCTACTTGGATTTGGGGGTTTGGCTTGGAATCCTGTCTAGGGTTGGCTCCTCTTGGGTGTGTGAACAAGACAGCACTTTTAATTGACAAGAAATGTTAACAGAAAAGTCTTGGAAAGACCCACTGTCTGCTGCCAGGAGGACAGAAAAGTTGGAATGTAACAGACTGGGGAAGAACTGTGAGGCTGGCTGGGAAAACAGCACGCCACGACAGCCTGCTAGGAAGCCCACATACAGTGACAAAGGTGACATACTGCTCAGAAAGACACAGACACAGGCAAGAGCATGTGTTTCTCGAGGAGAAGGGGGTGGTTAGCATAGCCCCAGGAGCCAAGGAGCCAGCCATCACCTCACCGAGATACACGCCACCTCTAGTCTCCTCTCTGGGTAGTGTAAGCCACTAAGCAGGCCATCTCACACCCCTGTCCTTAATCCTGCAAGAGCCTGAGTCCCAAAGCCAAAGCATGAATTACCTTCAGGTCTCCAGGGAAAAACATCAATAGACCAATTCTGAATTTAAAACAACAATAAAACAGAACACCTAAATGCAGCCAAGCTAGAACCCCAGGGCCTGACACAGTTGGAAAACTCAGGATCTACAAAGAGAAAGAAGATCCAGGCAGGCTTCAAGGTTAGTAAGGAAATAAAAGACACAGCACTGAGTAACAGGTTCTTGCAATGCTCAAGCAGAAGGCATGGTCCAAAGCACACACGTGAATAGCTGTTACTGGTGAGAATATTCTACTAAAAAACAATATGGTTCTCAGCAGCTGGACGAGAGGCCCCTACTGCCTATGAACCAGGCAGGAGAGCACGGAGGCTGAGGAGGAAGAGGAGGAGGAGCAGGAGGAGGAGGCGGCAGCAGCGGAGCCTTGAGACTGTTTCAGCTGAAAGACACACTTAGTGCGTAAGTGTGAGGATGACATGCAGGTCCTGGACTTGGGCTTGTGAATCATATACTAAACAGAAGAGAACCCCAGGGCCTAGTCTACTGTGTATATTCAAAACCAGCACAGCCATTTCACACAAAATTTATCTTCTAAAACCAAGAAGGCACCAGCGACGTGAGAGGGCTTACCTTTGGTCCAGCCATGGCAAGGTTCTGTGTGTTGGGCAATGGCGCAGCAGATGGCCTCTGCGGGGGCCGAGTCATATCCTAGGAGGGAAGTGTGGGCAGGTGAGCTTCAGCTTAGATGCCAGGTCCTATCTGGGGTTTCTCTCTAGGATTTATAAATTATTAACATTCTGAATTTCTAATTTACTACATTGTTCAGACACCTGTCAAGGTTTTCCTCATTTAGCTGATGGTCTGACAGAGTACTGAAGAGGAGGAGAAGAGGAAGGGAGCCTGAGAAGGGGTGAGCAACAAGCTGCAGAGCAGATCCCCAGGGCCCACAGCACCTACAGGGCCATGCGGTCTCACCTCCTGCTGTTCTGTGCTTGTGGCCACCGACACTGACGGGGACAAGTCTGGCTTTGAAGCCTGTGTTTCCTGATCACTGGCTGAGCTAGTCTGTGAAAAGAAAAAAGGGGTTTTGTTTTGAGTTTTTCCTGGCTAGTGTGTTCTGGGAGGGTCTAGGTACCCAGGTCTCACCATGAACCTGTTTACCCAGTTATCCTGACTTCCCCAGGGAGGGGCAAGTCACTATTATTGCCAATAGAAAGATGTACGTGGCTGTGATCCTTATATGAGCCTTCTGGCCCAGCCAGAGGAGAGCATGTTAGTGCACCTGTAACTCAGTGCTGTAGGCAGAATTAGAGCCTGAGGACAGCCTAGTTAAAACAGTGTGTTCTAAGCCAGCGAAGGCAGCACAGTAAACACCTGGCTTTTTTTTTTTTTTTTTTTTTAAGGAACTGGAAAAGGACCTGGGAATACTGACTGACCTCAGACCACCTAGACTTAAGCTCCTTCAGTAATGAAGAGGCAATTCTATCCCACACAGCTAGAGCCTGGACAGCCCCAAAGCAATGTCCTCCTCTACAGTGCCAGCACTCCCAGGCACACTCATGACTAGCGATCCGAGATGACCCTTCCTGCAGGCATGGCCCCACTACAATAGCACCCGGGCACAGGCTACCGCTATTCTGGGGAACGTGCAGCGGCGCTGGCAGGAGGCTGCAGAGAAGAGTGTATAAGTCCACAGCTGACCTGTGTTTCACCTCAGAGCCCAAGAGCGGCACACAGGTGAGCACTTTTTAAAAGCTCCAATTGATCAGACCCTGAGTAAGACTCCACATTCAGAGGGGAGGAGTCCTGGGTCACCCACAGCACAGGCATAACCGCACACTCCAGGGCTGGAGTTTGTAAACAATTCCCCGTGGACAGGGACGTCAATTAGCTAGTGAGCTAGTAAATGTGAGCATCACCCACAGGCAAGTTAAACAAGTTAGGATCCACCAGGTAAGTGAAGAGCAAGCCAATGAAGTAGATCTTAGCAGTTTAAGACCCCAGTTTCCTCAGTTGTTAATCAAAGGATGCAGGACGCTGCCTGAGAGCGACCGAGCCAGGGAAGAGCATTTGCAGTCACTTACGTCCTCCCACAAGGCTAGCAGAGAAGATGCAGACGAGGAGGAGGAGGAGAGCGAGTCCTTGGTGTAACAGACAGGAGAAATAAATGGTCATTTCCCCCAGACAAGCCTCAAACTGCTACCATGAAGACCCATTTCTAGCATTCAGCAACATGTTTAATTTAGCAAAGCATATCATCATCTCCTGAGTAGTTCCCAAGTGTGAGAACTTTTAACATGGACCCCGATCCAGCTGAGAGTTCTCTTTTAAAGGAAGCACATTTCACACTCAATGACAAAGCACTGAAGAGGGTCTAAAAATGGCAGGACTCTGGGCAGGAGTGAAGCTGTGCTTCCACACTGGTGGATGGTACCACAAAAGCCATCACCAAGCACCCTATGCAATCAATGCGCGAGGTGTGCGATTACTGCTGTAATGTATCTGCTTAAGAACTGAAGATTTTCGGGCAGTGGTGGCACATGCCTTTAATCCCAGCACTAGGGAGGCAGGAGCAGGTGGGTTTGAGGTCAGCCTAGTCTACAGAGAGAGCTTTAGGACAGCCAAAAAAATACAGAAAAGCATTATCTTGGAAAAAAACAAAAACAAACAAACAAACAAACAAAAACCCCCAAACCAAGGGAAAAGACAGCTTGCCATTTGGGAAAAACCCCCACAAACACTGAAGAGAGAAAAACAGCTGGAAGTCCTGGAAGTGTTACACTGTGCCCATGTGGTCATGTGACCGCTACCTGCTTACACTGGGAAGGACTCTAGACAATGCCACTTCCTACCTGGTGATGAAACTGCAAAATCCATCTCCTGTGCAGAATTAGTGCCAACAGCCCCCTCCCATGGGCATCAAGAGGAAACATGATACAAACCCAGAGAGCAGGGCACTCTACCATGCCCTAAGATGAAGAGATGGTACTGCTTACATAGAAGCTGATGATTAAATGCCCCCAGTGACCTCTGGTGGGTCCTGAACTGGGAGGAAACACGGCTGTCCAGGCCACAGCCAGGACCACAGGCAAGTCTGCACGGAGCTGAAACTCAATGCTGTGCAGCCTCAGGAAACAATTGTGCCAGGTTTCCTGTGGTCACTGCTATCTATCTACAAACCACTTTCAACTAGTTTAGTTAAAAGAGACCTGTGTGTATGTGAGTGAGGCAGAGAGAGAAACTGGGTACACAGCACATGCCAGGTAAGGGTCAACAGCACTGGGTGCCTCACTAGAAGAAGTTTCATTCATGACATGACACGTGCTTTCATTCTTCCAGCTGCTCCCCCGGTACTGGGGCCAAAGCTGGGGCTAGGGCGAGTGTCAGTCACAAGCTGTCCCCATGCATTCCCACATGCATGCGTGCTTAAGAACTGTACAGCAAGCCTCCTTCACTACTCCAGAAGAGGAAGTCCTTGGCGCCCCCGGGGCATTTGCAGCATGGGAAAGAAGTGGGCTCATCCCTTCTACAGGGGCACTCTAAACCCTGAGGTCACCTTGAGGTCTGCTGGCTTAGAGATGGCAGGACCTGGCAGGGTCTTAGTAAACTGATTAGTACTGAATCACTTATAAACCACTAATCACTGAATCCAAGCTACATATTCACACAGAAGTCCCAGAAATGGCAACATGATTATTATTTATATTTTAAATTTTATCCCAAACACTCACTATACAGCCAGAAGCCAGCGTAGATTTCTGCAGTGAGGCTAAGCATTTTTTTCAGTTCCCCTTATTCTCCAGGAACAGTTCCAACACCACAAGTGCTCTCCACCTTTATACGTGAACTGCCTGCCCATGATGTCTCTGACACAACCCTCACATAAATGTCAGATCTCTGTTTCCTGGGATGCTTTGGGCCCACAGGTAGTCAAGTCACATTCTACGGTTTCTAATGTACACACACACTATTTTCAAAAAGCAGTACTTACTCTAAATGTCAGATCATGGGCAAGAGGAGCAGTGTTGAAATACTCAAAGATAGAGTCCTGGAAATCTGGAAGTTTAAGCCCTGCAAGAAAGAAAAGAAAATTAAGGCAAAAACTGTAAAGACAGCAGTCCTCGATGTCAGCCTAATAGGACTCCAGGGTAGGCGGAGTTAACACAGTCCCTCAAAGAAAATCCAAAATAGCCTCTAGAGGCTGGGTGAGTGGGTGGAGGTGACAGGGCATGACCACAGGTTCATGGAAGCTCTGTGATGACAAATGACTAATAGAGACAACTGAATGGTCATTCCCAGAGACCATGGAACCAGGAGAGAAAGGACGTCAGGATGAATGGGCACTGAGCTGGGGACACCTTGAGCTGGGGACACCTTATGCTGCAGTACAGGCCAGAGTAGGTCCAAACCAACCAATCAGCCCAGCTTAGAAGTCAGAGCCATGCCAGGCGCATGGCAATGACCTCAGCACTTACGAGGCTATGGCAGAAGGTAAAGTGTTTGAGGCAGTCAGATCAACACACACAGTGAGTCTGTGTCTTGTTTAAAGAAGGGGGTGGGTGCCTGGAACGGTGACTCAGTGGCCAGGAGCACTGGCTACACTTCCAGAGGACACAGGTTGGATTCCCAGCTGCTCACAACCGTCTGTAACCAAGCCCCAGTTCCAGAAGATCTGACACTCACTCTGGCTTCTGAAGGCACCAAGTGAAGCACAGACACACACTCCAGCAATGCACATAAGACAATACCAGGAAAATGTACTTGTGTCCCTTCGACAGCCTGCAGCTGGGAACATTTTCCTTTTTTTAAAAAAAAAACAATTTATTCCCACCCCACCTAGAGGAACACCTGACTCACTCTTGAGGGAGAGGGGAAAGAACTGGATTTGGCCAGAGGTGGAGACTGATCTAAGCATTAATGGGTCAGTGGGACCATAGGACTGTATGCTCCCTGCCCAGGGAGGGGATGGTGAGTTGCAGAGGAAAAAAAAAGTGACCAGATGTGTTGGGAGGGGGAAGAGACCT